>JACCIY010000696.1:0-55290 GCA_025506505.1 Flaveria sonorensis | reverse complement strand
TTATAATGGATGTAAAAGTTGATTTTCGGACTCGCTTGGCTAAGACAATAATCTGAGACAAGGAGAAGAACGACATATAGAATTGCACAAAAATATCAGCTTTCGTAATATCAATCTTCTATGGAAAGATGGGATGATATAAGGGTAACAGCTCCTAGTGAGAGACACTGGCACTGGTAGCAATTCGGGTTTCATCTTATCGTTTTGAAATCTCTGTGGTCCTGCTTCAAAGCCCATCTACACACTCCCCAGCTACCTCCTTTTGATCTAGTCAAGCAGGCAACATTGACTGGGCGGCCAAGCTTGCTTATGTTCAAATACACCGATGAAGTATGCACTAGAACGCCCTTAGATCCTGTATGATGTATTTAGTACATTTTTGGCTGATAGACCCTATACCACTTGTGTCTCGGACGACTCAAGCAGGCAACACTGACTGGGCGGCCAGCTTGCTTTGTCACTGCCGACCGCAAGCTCAGCATGAGTATCGACCTACTGCACGAATAGCACAGAGGTTCGAGAATAGGGAAGCTCGTACTTGCTCTGCAGAGCAAGCAAAGAAAATATCTCACTCGAATTACGGGACCTACACATATTAGTACAATATACCGGGTCGTTCTTGCATTATGCGCCTCCGCACTCCCTTCAGGTTTAAAGGCGCAAATTAACATACCCTTATGAGTCATGAGTATGGTACTAGTGTAATATGGTTGACTTATCCTTTAGAAGATTTCTTCAAAGGTAGATCAAATGTTGCTTCAATTTTAATTATTGTTGTGTGTTTGTGCATTATTGATGGCATCTATAACCTTTACTTTTCAATTTGCTCTTCCAGGTTTTTTTGTTAGTAAGGAGGAGAATTCTAAATATCATAGTCATATATTGGTTGTTGTTGGTAATTTTAGTGTTATCAATATACATTTCAGTGTGTTGGATTAACTTTTGATCGCAAAAATAACATTAGAGATTAATTAGTTAGTGTCACGGAAGTACGACTCGATTTAATTCTTATGTTATTTGGGTTTTATAATTAACATTGGTTTAAATATGGAGTGGATATTAAATGAGCACAAAGTGGACTTTTAATCTAATACGTTTTATTGTGGCTTTGAGCTCACTAATTTATTGGATTATGGTTATGGCCATAAGTCAAAAGTTAACAGAGGGCTTTAATTACCCTTGGTTCTCGATCAGAAAAAACAAAAGAAATGTTGAAAATAATATAACGTGGGATCTGCAGTTTGTTCCCTCTCTCGATAAGAATCAGAGGACAAGAGAACTTACGGTTACTCTATCCCATCGCAATCATCCTCAGATTTTGATCAAATATCCTACTCCATCAAGAATTTTCTCTGTCTAATCCCGATAAATTATTCGCGTGTAACACGCAAATAGTTTATCTGATAGTGTTTACGATTCAAAGACAATCCAAATGGGTTCGATTGTTTGAAGATGGATATCATGTTTCAGGTTTGATTCCCTATGATTTCTTGTTTTAGTTTGCAAAATCAAGAGTTGTAACGGGTTGTATTTATACAATGGTTATATTTTTACCACTAGGTTAGTACCCGTGTATTATTAAGATTGAATAGATAATATTAAATATTATTAATAAAAGTTTATTATAATAAAATAATACTTTAAAATAAGATACGACTGAAATTACCAATAGTAAATATTATTATTGTATGTAATAAAAAATTATATAATTTTTTAAACTTTTATTTTTAAACTTAGTATGTTTTTTTTACAATAATTGTAAACATTTGTTTCAAACAAACCGTTTTAAAAAAATATCACTTTAGAATTTCCTTGTTATAACTTCTAAATTTTAATTATTTTGGTTTAAAAATATTATTTTTTTAAAACAACCGGTTTTAAAATATTTTGTATGGTTTAAAAAATTTGAGGTTCTAAAAAACTTATGTTCTGGTTGTTCTTGTTCCCCTGAATCTTCTTCTTCACACCCTCTCCCAGCAGTTTTCCTCTTTTCCTTCTTCTCCTTCCTTTAATCCTCTCGTACGACTCTAATGACTTCAGTCATCACAGACGACAGAATCGTCTGCATGACTTGATGAACTTTCTCAACTACCACCTCCTTCACTAAGACCCTCAGATTAGCACTTTCATTCCCACCTTCATGGTGATGAAGCTCGAGCTCTTCATGTGTCGTTTCGGCAATCTTAGCCCTGTTTCTCGTGACACGCGGACCAACACCACGTCCACCACGACCTCCACCTCGAGACGCCTTCAAAGACCTTCCACCAGCCATCTCCTAAGTACTATAAGATCCAAACACCAACACGATCATTAAAGACATAACTCGGATTATGTCAAGTATGTAAGTCCCTAATTACAGTGGCCAGTTATGATTAGTCACTTACTCTACTCTTCATTCTCTAAGCACTTCCTATCCTGACTACATCAGCGTCCAAATCTATTAAAGCACATAATTCACATAGCACGCGCACATAATTCATTTTTCCATTAATTGACATAAAACATTTACATAAAACGTTTACATGCAGGCATGTAGCTACTAGGACTGACATCCCTTTCCCTTTTGTCTCATTCTCAGTTTAAGTTTCAGTTTTGAAAATAATTTTATCAAATTCTCTTAAACTTTGGTCTGATACCCTATCACCAAACAGGAAAACTTCTCAAAAACAAATTCCAAACCTGTTTTGTCTTCACATGATTAACCGCTTGATGTTTGGTATCTTTTGACATGTGTGGTCTATCTATGATGATACACCAACAGACCAACTGATATTTCTTTCTTCACTAATGCTAGTATTACAACTATACTCAAATATGCTGCTATTCACATATATGCCGTTATTTGAACATAGAGTGATTCTCTTTTGTCTTCACATTTTGAGTTCTGACTGTGTAGTAAAGAAATGTTTGACTTTTCATGTTTACCATTGTCTATACTGCTTAAAGAAAGATAAGACTAAGAGTGTTTATTGGGCTCAACTCTAGTGGCTCCCTTAATATTGCCACATAGGTTGGTCTTCCCTATTAATTGGCCAAATTAAGTTAAGTATCATTAGCCATCAAATCAAATTTGGTAAAGCACTCGAATAGCATTTAAAGCTAATTATAACTTTCAACTCTATAACAACTTCACAATGTGAGAATTTGCAAATAATAGAAATGCATTTATGTACCTGTGGGGTCAACTTCATGCGACATCTTAGTCGCATCTAATGTTGCCCAATGAACTTTCAAAATAACGCAGTTTGGCTGCATTAAGAAAATCCATTAACTGAATGAGATCGATGATTATATACTCATTGTTTTAGCAACTAAATTTGTGATCCACCTTTTGCATGTAGTTACGAACATTCTCAAACATTGCACATCCCTTCAAGTTTAAGCATGGTATGACAGATGGAGCACACAGGAGAGAAGAGTACCTGAACTTGAACTTCACCAGCTAGCCTGAGGCGGCGATGACATGCAACGCTGATCGATCGCAATGACCCTGTAGTTGAAGGAGAAGCAATGGTTGGCAGTGACCCTGCAGCAATAAATTAAGTAAAGTTGGTGATATGATCCCTACGTGTAGTTAAAGATCGAGTGATAAATACGTACCAAGACATTGAAAATTAGCTAGCGACACCCGTAAAATAATTTCCTGGGTTCGCCCCTGTAAGTGCCTACTCAAAATCTTATATTATTCATGGGCGAAGCTTCTTTTGAGGGAGGAGGGGGGCTCTTTTTTTCGTCTAGTGTTAATTTTTGGCTCAGTAGTGTAAATTTCGGTCCAGTAGTGAATTTTTTTTAATAAATATAGAGTCCGTCCCCCTTAAGATTTAGCTCAAGCTCCGCCACTGATATTATTGTAATAGATAAATGAAATATATTTCTCAGTGATTATATATCTTTATACCATAATTTTATGTTTCTAATAAAAGATTATTAACACACTTCTAAGCACATATATAATCAATTTTTTTATAAAGACTGACTTCCTTTAAAATGTGTTCCTTTATGTTATTTATGATTATCTTTCATACATAATTAATGTATTAACTTGTTTACGTGGGCTTAAAATTGTTTTTAATTGTACTAAACACGTATATAACATTTTTCTCACGATAATCTCATTTTAAAACATAGCATAAAAATCAAAATTGCAGGTCAGTTGATAGCGACATATCTCAAGTGTAAATCCATGCACCTTTGAAATAACATTTTTTTGTGCATTTGATATTGGTGTTTTGTTTCTGTTCCATCTTCTAAATATTCTAACAAAAAAATCTTTAAAAAAAAACTAAACACGTATATAACTGTTTTCTTAATAACTGTTTAACTTCAATCTCTAATCCTATCTCCTTAAATTTCATCACACACCCGTGTCAATATTGTTACACTCGATAGCACCATTTGAACCATGCGAAGAAAGATTGATCGGCTTTCCAGTGAGCCGTTGGACCGTGGTCATGAACTCATGTGGGTGCACATGAACAACCTTCGGTGACTTCAGATAAACAATCACCGGAGGTTTATAACCTCCATCGCTATCTACTTGCTTATGGTTTCCATTATTGACACCACTTTTCTTGAAAGCCTTTGATGAGTTCTTGTTTATCATCAAAGGTGAGGGCTTTAGACCCTGCAGACCTTGCGATCTCGAGGTGGTGGTGGTGGTCGTGTTCATGTTCGATTCGTTTATCGATCTTTAAATCTCTTGATGTTTGTGAATCTAACGAGAGTTTACTTATATATGATACTTGTTGGATCGAGTAAAGGTATTGAAGAAGCTAGCCTGAGTCATAAATAACTTGGTCAGCTTGAAGAAGTCTTTGTGTTATTTATAATAAATGGTTTGCATGATAAAATGCCGGCTAGGTTATTTAGTTAGTTCACCCACATCGTGTTTGGTTAATTCTTGACTTGATCAACAAAGTTAACCTTGGAGTGAGAACTATGATGATTATGTCTAAGAAAGGATAAGGGATATACCAAATAACATGTTAAGAGCAGTAAGAACTCCATAATGATGTGCTTATGTATTTTACATCATTTTTAGTAACCTGTGTAATATACGGATTTATTGAAAAATATTAAATAAAATGAAAATTTATTAATTATAAAACGATATTCTAAAATAATATATAATTGAAATTACATATGGGTGGGATCTTTTAATCTAGTAGGGGTAAAATGTTAAGATTTTTCATTCAACATTCCTCTATAGCTGAACCGCTCGGTACTGAATGATTCCATTAATAACTTATGTTTTTTTGAAACAAACATCTTCACCTCTTACTGATTTAGAGTTAGACTTTTAATGGAACCATTAAAATACTACCAAACAGCCCCTAAGTAATTAAATAATAAAACAACGGTATCAATATTTTAAACTTTTACTTTTAGACTTCTTTTAGTATTTTAATTAAAACTTTTGTTTCAAAACAAGCTGTTTAAAAATATCTTTTTAATTTTTTTCTTATTATAGCTCCCAAACTTAATTGTTCTTTGTTTATAATAATTTTACTTTCTAAAAGCATCAATTTGTAATATTTCGTATTTTAAAGTTTGATGTTTTAGAAACATTTTTTATATTATGAAAAAATATTTATTTAGAAAGAACATGATAAATTTTGATGAGAAAGAATATAATGTTGTCACATGTCTCACGTAGTTATATTTTTATTAGAGTAAGAAGATTAGTCGTGCATCTATGATGGTTATAAGTTAACATGATTGCAAAATAACATGTATAATATTCATGTATTTCCTTTTAGTCAATATCAAGAGTCCTGAATATATTGTTACCATAATCATAATTTATTATAATATCTATACTAATAAATTAAAATGGCTACAAGCCACGTGTCATTTTTCTCCATTGTCACCTAGATGTCACTTATGATTTGGATACGTGTTAGTACTAGAATAAAAGCCAACCATTTAATGATATATTAAATGTTAATGATTATTGATATATTTTTCAAATTATAAACATATTTTTTCATAAATATTAGCAAATAATTATTAATTTAATATTTTTATTTAACCCGTATTATACAAGAGTTTCTAAACTAGTACGTAAATATAGAAAAAAGATAAAGAATCTCACCAATCACAATATCTTTTGTGTATATTAATTAATTATTTAACAGATGTTACTATAATCATAGCAAAAAATTATGGTAACTTGTGCGTATATATTCTTTACTGATAAATGAATCAATCAAGTATATACTCACCCACAGTTGTTAAAACATGAAAGGAGTTGTATTGAAGATGATATTTTTGGTCACAATATTATCAATGTTCATATCAGGTATTATTTGTCTCTGTCGATTTACAATTCTTGAACCGTCCAATTCCTATCTTAATGCTAATGAAACATGTTTCGTTTTGCAGGTTTGCAGATGTCATGTGTTTTTGCAGAGAAAGGATCGATGATGACTCCATCACCGCACGCGCTACATAGTAACTATGGTGGCATCAATCGAGAGGTTCCTCATTGTAATAATGACAAGGATTGTGAAAAACTTTGTAAAAGTGGTCATGGTTCATGTGATAAATTCGGCCATTGCTCTTGTTACAACTAAAAGAAGATGTTTAGTTTTATTGAACTCTTGAATCATATTCAATATAACAACTTTTGTCTCAATATCCCTGATTCATCATGATTCAGACATTTGACTTGTGAAATATTAGACGATTATTGTGTACAATTCAATTTACTGGACAATATCTTTATTTTTGAAATAAAGCGCACCTAAATAATTCATCAAGTTAGTTTAAGCTTAAATCAATTAAAATGTCCAAACTTGTTGTCGGTATGTTTTATGGTTGTCTTCTTTTATAACTTTATGGTGAAATGATAAAACCAGACCTGTCGGTCTGGTTTACGGTTTATTATGAACAAGTACTTTTATATTTGAAAGCAGAATTAATTAACGCAATGCATTTTCCGTTTCGAAAAAACAAGTACTTTTATATTTAATAATCTAATTTATTAGTTTATGGTTATTATATATATATATATATATATATATATATATATATATATATATATATATATATATATATATATATATATATATATATGTATATATTAATTACTAACTTGGTTATGTATTATGGGTTATATCATATGATTAGTGGGTTGTATATATCTTTTATTTTTTTTTCCTTTTTTCTTTCTTCTTTCTAATTTTTAGTTTCTATTATTTTAACCTAATAGTTTACATCTTTTACAAATTACCTTAAAATTTTGTTTACTTTCAACTTTAATCCACTATATTTTTCACATTTTAAAATTTTTTCGTTTTACGTTTCGGTTTAAAATTTTTGAATTACACACACCGCAACTTGCGTGTGTGATTAACGTTTTTATACTTATTTTTTAATTGCCCCATCGCAGGGGCAAGTCCTAGAACGACTTACTTATTATTTTAGATGTTTTACGTTCCGTCTGCATGGTTTAATATTTTTACATCTTTTTCGTTCTATTTTATTTTTTTTTATTTTTTATTTATTTTTTAATACAAGCTTTTCAACGTTAACATACACTAACGCAGGTGTGTCATTAGTACTATTAAGCATGATTGTACGCCACCTATGCAAATGGAGGTTTAATAATAGTTATTATAATAAATTTCAAAACAAAAGTACACTAAGAGAATACAATTATTAAACATACAGTTCTTGATTTTGAATGTCGGTGGATGGATTTTTTTTATTTTATTACTTATTTTTTCTTTTTGTCATCATTTGATAGATATTAACGAAAGTAATTGTGGTTTAGTTGGTTAAAGTATTTGGTGGTGGACGAACCCATCAGGGTTCAACCCATATAACCATCTTCCACTCTTTATTTTTTCTTTTTTTCTAACTTTTTATTTTACAATTCATTTTTCTTTTTTATTCGCAAAACTTCCTATTCTTTTTATCAGCGTTTACACATTATCGTTTACACATTATCTTTTTAACGGTTTTGTTATTTTATACAATATTCTAAATATTATCAATGGTCTATCAACACACATGTCTTTTGATTTGATGTTACTTTTTTACAGATTTTGTTCCTTTTATAACGCTTTTAACGATAATTTGTTTCTTTTTATAAACTTAAATTTTATTATTACTTTCTAGCAACACAAGCGTTTTTACTTTTTGATATAGAGTTTTGAAGACGTTAGCTTCCGTACGCTTCTGTTTTGAAGACATTAGCTTCCGTACGCTTCTCTTATACTTGTAACATCACGTTGTGTTGTTTAAAACCTGAATAAACATTCAAAACATTTTTTTATTTTCTTTTCCATGGTACATTATTTTAGGGAAAATTATCAAAATATACATTTGACCAAACTAAATTACCAATATAACCATTGTAAAAATAAACTTAAAAAAAAAACAACCAATAAAAACAAGTCACATGTCTATTTCTCGCCACGTGACGAGAAAAATCCATAATCCCTCGTTAAAAAAGTGACTGTGCGAGGGAATTACATAATTACTTGCTGACGTGGCGAAATTTTAGTGGTTCCTCGCTGACGTGTCCCATTCCTCACTGACTAGGCGAGGAATCATGGGTTTTCCTCACACGTCAGCGAGGAATTATATACTTCCCTCATCCAATCACCTTTTCAACAAGTAATTATGGATTTTTCTCGTTTACGTGGCGAGAAATGAAAACGTAACTTGTTTTTATTGGTTATTTTTTTATAAATCTATTTTTAATAGTGACAGTGGTAATTTGGTTTGGGCAAATGTTTATTTTGATAAAATTTCATTATTTTTATTATCTTTTCCGTGGTTTGATGTGCCTCAACGAGTTTAACCAGGTAATATATACAAAACAATATGACCACCTGAGTGTGTTCCATATCTCCGACTTCTTCTCCCCGCCGGTGATCCTTTCCGCCGGAGAAATCGCCGTGAAACAATGCACCACCGTCCACCTGTACCTCATCACCACCACCATCAAACCCCATAATACCACCACCACCATCCCCCCATCCAAATCCGTCGTCAATTCACTCAATCTCCGGCGACCACATCCCAAACCCTAACTCACGCCCAACGATTTGTCCCCTTCAATCGACGATCAACAGATCGCAATGACGAAGCCCCAATTCGCCACTCGCCGATCACGCGACGATCGTCGTCAACTGCTGTCGGTTCCGCCGCGGCGGATGGGGGAGGTCGTCGGCGGCACCACGGCGGAGGTCGCGGCGGTGTGCTGCTGCTTCCCTGCGCCGTCGTGGACTTCATGGTGCTGACGATGTATAGGGTTCCGGCGGGGTTGTGCCGGAATGCTGTGAGGAAGAAGCGCCGGCGACGGGCGAAGATGCAGTACCACGGCGGCGGTGGGAGAGACCACGGCGGTAGTGAGGAGTCTCCGGCGGCGGCGGCGGCGGCGGCGGCGGTGACGGTGGCGCCGGAGGTGGACAAAGATGTGGTGGCGTTTGATAATGAGATGTGGGAGAAGTTTGCTGAAAGTGGGTTCTGGAGAAACCCTTCGGAATGATAATAATAATAATAATAAAGGATTTGACCATGGCGGAACGACAACGTATTGGGGGAGATGAGAGATGCTTTGATGAGTTGTACCGCACAAGTTTGGGAGATCCTTGAACATAATGATCACTAGTAGGTTGGCTTCGTCACATCAAGGGGTTTGTTTTTGGATTCGATTTATAAAAATTATTTATTTGATTTTGTTGTGGAGTGTGGAATTTCCAAAGATTAAAAAATGTTTCTAGAAACACACCGGAGAGCAAGACTTAATGGTTGGACCATTCGAATAGGATTTAAAAACGGATAACATTAAAAATAAATATATCCAAACACAAACCATGTTTAAACAATATAACTTAATTTTTATCATCATATTATTGAAAGTTAGAATAAAGTGAGTTTTTACCATTATTTTCATGAATTATGGGAAAAAAGGAGTTGTCGAGACTTGGTTTAACCGAAGGGAAAAACCTGTAAATTGTAGGGACCGGCTGGTTAAGCAGACACTGGTTCATAAATACATAATTAATTTGAGACGGGTGGTTGACATGGGTCGGGCATAACCACACACTGGTTTATAAAAACACAAACAAACAAAAAAGGGTGTAGACTGTTAGGGGGAGGAGAGGATACAATCATGGATAATAAAGGAGAGCACGAAGTTGGTGATGACTTGTGCGCGTGTTAACCATTGCTTCATAACCCGAGACCATATGACACAGCCCAAAGGAGGCATGCAGGGTGAACGTGGTATGAGCCACGGACACCCAAAGGCACCTTTAATGTTTTTACCCTTGAGTTCTTGATCATGAATGTTTGATAGAGTTATCTTTGAAGCAACAAAAAACATTAGATTCAAAAGAATTTATGCAGGACTCGAGAAATGTTTATAAACAATTACTTGGGAAAATGAATTATAAGTGTATGTTGATAAAAAAAATAATAACCAAGTGAAAATACGAAAATATGGGCAATTGTATGTGTAATGATAACTTTGACGCGATCATAAAACCGAACTGATAGCCCTACCTAAAATCAGTTTGGTTCCAACTCATCTAATACTCAAACTGGTCCCAGCTGTTTTGAGCTGTTGGTTCGAGACCGTTCGATGCATCAGGTGGAAAAGCTGGTTTGAGACCAGTTATAAAAAAGCCAATTCAGAAAAACCACTCCGTAATCTATATTTTCTTTTAACGGCAATTTGTTATGATACGAAGAACAAATCTCACTCAAGCGAAGGTAGACGTGAGTATTTGTTTGAAAGATCGCTTGGACAAGGCGAAAAGTATACAACATGTTTCAATTTTCAAAGAAGAAAAAAAAGTTAAAGAACTAATACACGAGTAAGAGGTGGAGACCAAAATGTGTTGTCCCTATCCGAGAAGAAATCACATACGCTTTTTCGGTACACATGACCAACAACAGTTCCGGCGAAGAATAACGTTAACGTCAAATTAAATAAAAAATAATATGTACTAGTAACATTGTAATTACTAAAATTATGGTTTCTGTAGAGATTTATGTTTTTGTTTCTGAACTTTTAAAAATTTATAAAAATTAAAAAATAAATTGTTTATTACCTTATTTACTATTTTATGTATTTATTTTTAGTTGATTTTCTTATAATATAGTGTTCTAGAATTATGTTTTGCTGTAAAGAATTTAATTAAAATTTATATTATATTATTTCCAAGGCCATCTCAACAATTTTGGAACCCCTAAGTAGACAAAAAAGGGCCCTTTCGAAGTCAACATAATAAATTTTCTTTTTTTATCTCGGTTGGAGATCGAAAACAATAAACTAAAATGTTTATAGTTAGCATAGTTAAATTTTTTATTGTTATTTGAGCAATGATCATTTTTGTAATTTAATGTTCACTTCTTGTTTTTACTTCTTTTGTATTTTCATATGATCGTTTTCATGCTTTCTAATCGATATTCGATATTACACTTAGGACTATATTATTTGAGCAATGATTATTTTTGTAATTTAATAGATTCAAATGCAAACTTCTACTAAACAAACTATATTATAATATATACACTAAACAAATGAGTTGCATCATATGATTTTAAGCATCAAAAAGTTTTTTAAAATTAGCACTGAAAATTATGTTATCATATGAATATGATTATTACCTTAATGTTTCTTTTGCACCATTGTTTTGCAATGCAAATTTATACCCATGTAAATTAGTTTGCTTATAATTAGAAGAGAATTTCTCATAAATCATGAAAGTGTTATATTTTTATTAGCTTTAGTTACCCATGTATTACACGGAAGTGTGAATAGTTAATTATTAAATAACATAAAAATAAAAATAAAATCAAGTGTGTTATGTATTAAATAAGACATAACAACTTTTGATTATAAGTTCACAAATAAACAAAAACATCCTTATAAACTACATTTGTATTAACATTAATAGGTTTACACTCATTATCTAAAGCTAAGAGCTTCTATCCATCTTTACTCATAACTTGTGACAAGATAACATAAAGCTGATCATGCGTAAAAATAAGCTCTTTTAAGTATAGACTGACACTTGACAGAGATTGACTTTAACTTTTGTTTATTGTCATAGCGAAATATACAATCAAAGAAAACTATCTTCTTTTGGACTTAAAAGGAATACTTTTGACAGGTCAAATCGTGAGTTAGATATTGAGTGAGTGTGAGGATATTAGTATGAAAAAATTAATATTTGAATAATATACACTGAAAAGTTATATGCAATAATTAGATTAATTTTGAATTATTTTGATCATGTAATCAAATATTGATATATAGTATTGAATCGGGTTGGATCGGGCTATAAATGTTCATAATATCCCTGATTAGTTGTTGATTATTTATTTAATATTAATTTTAGTAAACCCGTGTATTATACGGGTTAAAAAAATAAAATATTAAATATAATAAAAATTTATGAAGTATAAAAATCTAAAATAAAATATGATTAAAATTACATACGAGTAATAACTATAAGTAATAAAATAACGATATCAATTTTTAAATTTTTGTTTTTAAACTTTTTTTCTAAAAAAAGTTAAACATTTTTTTCAAAACAAACCGTATTAAAAATTTTATGTTTTAAATTTTTTTATTATAACTCCTAATTTTAATTATTTTTAGTTTATAAAAAATTTACTTTTTAAAAATACCAATTTTAAAATATTTTATATTTTAAAAAAAGTTAGATGTTTTAGAAAAAAATTTAATTGTATAAAAATTGTTTTCTAAAAATAACATTAATAAAAAGACATCTTTCTTAATTTATTAAAAAAATTAATCTAAAAAAGAATTAAAATTATTTAATATTTAAATTTAGATAGTTATTTAAGATAAGAGAGAGACGAGAAAAATAAACTTAGGGGGCCTAGTAATACGTTAAATATTTCTCTTAAGTTACTATTTTAGTATTATATATAGATGTGTTATATGTATGATTATATTAGAATCATTCTACATATATAATCATGACTTGCGTAACCAAATATCATGACAAAATGTAAATAGATTTACATATCACTGATGAGAAGGAAAAAAGGACAAGTTATAAAGTTAACTCACACTTTATATTCTTGGGGACATTAACAATTTGTTTATCCTATCTAACTCAAAAAAAAAAAAAAAATGATTCGTAAATGTTATTAACTATGTTTTTTCTTAATCAGTTCTTGAGGTCTATAAGAACATCAGTCTATTTATCAAATAGATTTTAAACCTTCTGAAAAGAACTAGTAATATTCAAAGTGTACAAACTGGTAACTATATAGATAGAATAAACTTCACTTGTTTTAATACATACGTCCACAATGTCAAATTAATACGTTTTTAATCTTTTAATTTTGACCCATATTTAGTTATTTTTTGTATTTTTTTTAACGACAAACGTTTGCACGTACTAGTCGCAAAAGGGATGATATATTTTTAGCACCTTGATACCATTGAATATTTCATATTTACAATTTATTGTTTTTACAACGATGGGAATTATATTTATAAAACCAGAAGGACATCTAAATCTTATTTTTAGAATAATTTTTAACTGACAGTTTAGACATATACATCATTAATGATTAATGATAGTTAGTTAAGCAATAATACAATTTAATATACTTTAAAGAACCCTAATATTTTAATTTTAATAACAATAATAATACGCTTCAAGAGAAAGTGGACGAATGGTATTGGAAGAATCAAAAGGTAAAGTTGTACTTCCAAACGCTATCTTCCCTCTGTTTCTTTCATCATAGCCTTTGATGGTTCCCACAAATCTCTATATTCCAATTGGGAAATCACAAAATTCTGATCTTTATTACAATTTTTAGGGTTCTTGATCACAATCTTTTCAACATTTTGTCTAATCACATGGAGGTAAATTTATAATTCATAAAATCTCTGCTCAAATCTGCTTAATTTTGTTTCACCATTGAATTATCGATGAATTCTTTAATCTTAGCTATTTATCTTCAAGGGTTTTCTTGTTTTATTGTTTTTGTCAGATGAGTGTTTGCTATCTTTGATGTATGTGATTATTATGATTAGTTTGGTAAAAATATAAGTTTAGGGGATCATTTGTTCTGCAATTATTGTTAGTCTTCTGGTGTTTTTTAACACAGTTAATGGCGTAATTGGATCAGGACTTTTGGTATATAAATCTATCATCATTAAATTAGAGCTGAGGTTGAATGTGAGTTATATGATTATCAACAAAAATGAATTTTTAGGTTTCAAAAATGGAAGAGGGGAAGAATGAGTGTCATTTGACTTCACCTGCAGCTTTTGTGGAAGGAGGGATTCAAGAGGCTTGTGAGGATTCTTGTAGCATTTGCCTTGAAGCTTTCTGTGATGATGATCCAAAAACTGTATAAATTTTTAATCTTTTTTCGTATATAATCATGTTTATGTGTTTTAAATGCTGTTATGAGCACATAATTCATGTTAATTTGTGTAATTGAACTTATTTAGGTCACTAGCTGCAAGCATGAGTTCCATCTTCAATGCATTCTTGAATGGTACCATACATTCTTTATAATATCAGATCAAGAATTGCTAAAAATGTGATTTTTCTGATACATTTTCGATAATAGGTGTCAAAGAAGCTCTAATTGTCCTATGTGTTGGCAAGCCATTAGCTTAAAAGATCCATCCAGGTTGTCTACTTTTATCTTTCATTAGGTTTTCAGACTGTGTGTCGGTGTGCTAATGTGTGTGACATTTGCAGTCAAGAGTTGTTGGAGGCTGTTGAACAGGAGAGACGGTTCAGGTTAAAACCAACAAGGAATTCCACAATATTTCATCATCCGACTCTTGGTGATTTTGAATTACAACATGTATGTCACTTCTTTAATTATGAATGCTATCGTGTAAAAAATAAAGCTTTGATTTTGACTTTGACTTTCCATTTCAGTTGCCTGTTGGTGTTAATGGTAGTGAACTTGAGGACCGAATAATACAACATCTGGCTGCTGCAGCTGCCATGGGGAGGACCCACCGCCACATGGGTCGAAGGGAGGGTTCGAGGAACCGGGGGTCAATGGGTCATAGCCGTCCACAGTACTTGGTGCTTGCGGCTAACCTGATGGACCTTCAGGTGCGACCATGTCAGCTTCTGGTGGTCCTGTTCAAGAGCAAGCTGAACCAGCTGCTGTGGACTCTGCTAGGGCACCTGCTTTATTTACAGCTAGTGGGGTTGCAGCAGTCCAACATATGTCCACATCTGGAACGGCTAACGGGTCAAATAGTCAACACGGGACATCAGTTATCCATAGGTATTCACAATTGTTCATTTCTTGTGGGAATTAACTTTAACACATGCTTTAGATTCCCAAGATTACAAAAGGAATAACTGTTTAGGTAATTCTTTAATATCATCAATCTAACCACTAAATGTGCAAAATAACAACCATTAATTTAACCAATATTTAATTTCGTGCATTCTTGTTATAATGATAATCTTGAAAACGAAATGATATTACTATACATCATTTTTAGACTAAATATGGGTCACTTCTTTAAAAAAAGTCCAAAGTCATATCAAATTCTAAGTTAAAAAGTTTTCATTTGATTATATCATATAAGGGCTTGTGTTTTTGACACAACACGAACCTAACACGAAATTCACAACTTTGAGTTTAGTCAAAAGGGGTTTAGGTTAGTTTTACGTTGACCACGTGAACACGTTTAGTAAGTTAGTTAAATGGGTATGTTAACCTGGTGGGTTTGTGGGTTGACCCGTTTAACTCATTAATACTTTAAAAAAAATAAAAGATGTATTTTATGTCCTCACTTAGATTGGTTGGATGTTGAAGCCAAAATATAATATATAAAAGAGAAATGAATATTAGGATTTAGTTTAAGCATAATGTTTATACACATTTGAATTTTGGTTGTAAATTTGTAATTTTAGTGTATTAATATGCAAAAAAGTTAAATAAAATAAAAATTTGGGTTACACAGGCCGTGTTCGTATCAACCAGCCAAAACTCATGTCGTGTTCGAGTTCATGTCAAAATTTTGTGTTTTTGTCGGTCATTGTGTATGACCTGCTGAACACAAACCATTCAACACTCGGATATTAAACCATTAAAAACATGTTTACGTTAATATACAGAAGCTCGAGTAGTCTGTCTTCCCTACCCGATCAAGATATAGCAGGGCCATCAGAATCACAAGCAGCTTCGGATACATGGAAATCAAGATTCAGTGCTTTTTCAACAAGGTATTTCTTTAAGCCATTTTATCTGAATCGGCGTCTGTATTCTGAAATAAGTTCATTTTTCTTTGAAGATATAAAGAATCACTTTCAAAGAGTACAAGAGGGTGGAAAGATAAACTCTTTAACAGAAGTCCTTCCATGTCAAATATTGGTTCACAAGTACAGATAGACGCTAATGCCAGAATCGATAATACATCTAGCATGATCGAACGCCTTGAAGTGACAGAAATTAGTAGACAATATCGTGATGATCATCATGATCATGAATCTTCATCTAGTAATTTATCCCAACAGGTTTCAGATGCAAGAGAAAATAACCATAATTGTGTTGAGACCACCGGGATTAATGTTTGAGCAATAAAATCTTTTGTTGGGGCTTGGCGTTGAAGGTGCACGCTACGTTTGGTATGTCTTTTGACTTTTCGTCACATGGTCAAACATGTATTCTTATGTTTGCAGAGTCCTTATCCTCTGATGCAGAAACTCCTGTGGTTTTGGATCATGGGGTGTTTGGATGCGTTTGGAACTGATTATCGTGACTTGAGTTCACAATAATATGTTCATTAATACAATAATGATCAGATTCTCCAAAACATTTAATAATCAGTTTTTCAGACTTCAAACAAGATAAATACATCTAAACATTATATTCTACATATCTTTTCTTACAACTGATGTTATATCATAATTCTCATCAGTAAATGTAATGTAATCATCTTCAAAACAAACATCCAAACACATGTTTTGGGTTAATTATAGTAGCATGTCTTGAATGCTGATAATGGTCTATGCTTCTCGATTATATATACATTTTGACTTTCGTAGTCAAACGGGTCGGTCTTTGTTTTCTCATCATGGTGTTTCTTTCTTTTTTTTGTTGATCTTATTCATACCTTCTGATTTTGCTTTGCAGGTTGTCTTAAACCCATTTCAACTATTTTCAAGATTACATGACCTGGTGGCCCCTGCAAAACTTACAATCTGCTTGTAAATCTTTTGGAATTTTATTCGGATTGGGTATCATTGATCAGAATTTGAGATCTTTTATCGTTATTAAATCTATATGAACTACATAAACATTAGTTTTGTCGGGCTATGCCAGTAGCAGTATATCCCGACAAAACTTTTGTTTGTACTGATGAAAAATTTCTCCTTTGTTAAGAAAGCCTGTTCATTATTGGTTTTTGGTTGTTTTTTAAATGTTAAATTTTCAGACTTTATTCAAAATGATGTTTTTGTATTTTTATAAAAGCCCTTCACTCTTAAGCATGTTCAGATTCAATTACTAAAAAAGCTTTATATTTAATATTTTTCTTTTTGTCTTTCTGCTTCACAATTATGGCCCAAAATAAATTTTTATTATATGGTTACACCGTTTTGATGATCCTGAACTTATGTGCAGGCTGCAGCTAAAATATATATTATTATGCTATAGTTGTATTATTAGTCGTGTCATCTGACTGATCTGACTTATTTATTGCCCTCACTGATGAGAAATCTTAGATTCGCCACTAGGTGTACTTGTAGAAATTGTTTACGTTGCATTAGACATCTCATTGTGTAAGGGTGTATTCATGAGTAGAATCACCAACTCGGCTAACCCTCGGGGGTTGACACGCATGCATCTTGACTTGTAAGTAGTAGCGTGAAAAGGAGTCGCCTTGGTTTATGTAGGAAACTAAGAATCTAATAGAAGCTACATAAAAAGCGGTCCTAGGTAGTGTTTATGATGAAAAGCAGGTTTGAACATTAAACTTCATAATAAAATGTAATAGTTTTTTTAGATTTTGTTCTCTTTTAATGATATATAAAGATAAATAGTTTGTTTGATGCCTTATTTGATGGATTAGAACAAACTAAGTAGGAAGGTGTTTAGCGAATCGGGTTTCGGTTCTTTGATTTTTTTAAGTAGTTTTAAATATATTGATTTGAATCTACAATTTTAAATTTGATCTGAATTCAGATTAATTTAAGAACAAAATTTGAAATTTGGTTCGGACATTTAATATTTGAAACAATATTTGAAACCAGATTCAAATTCGGTTAGGTTTAAAATTCATATTTTCTCAAACCCGATTGAATAATGAACACCCTTATGATCTATGTTGCTTCATAATGTAACAATCTTGAACGAAGAAAGATTCATGAGATTCATGGTTAGATAACAGCCTTGAAGTAGTTTATGAATACTATAATTAATCAAGTATAAGTAGTTCTTGAGTTAATTAGCCTCAAAACCCTTTTAAAATCCACTACTTTTCGTATATGAAGACGTAATAGGTAATTTTTTAGAACGAGTTTTTATCTAGTTCACTATCTGTTGTTTGCAAGATATGAATAATTAACCCTACCATAAAAGCAAAACATCTTACCACTCAAACTATCATTTTTATACACTTAAAAAAAGGTAAACTTGGGTGCTACTAAACATACATCTTCACACACATAAATCCTCACCCCCCAAAATAAGTAACATAACTTTTATAAGGGAGAGGTATGTTCAGTATTACTGGGGTGCGTTCAACCATCCCGTAATCTGTTGCGTATTGAATAATCAACTCATGGTGTTTGTTAGAGTAGTTGATGTTTATTAACCTTCAAAGCATAGTCATAGTTGAGTTGAGTCTATATAATCATTAAACCCATTAATCATAAGCATTTATTGTATTAAGTTACTTGAAACGTAATCAATTTGTATTATAGTAAATGCGTTCTAAGTAATCTTTAACGAACCCTTTTTGCTTCGAAACACATGTAACACTTAAAAAAGAAATACATTACATATTTTTTAAAGGTAGAAGATCCATTAATACGTCAACTCACTCTAATAAAAAAATAGAGGATACAACCAAAGAACACGATAACAACTTACACCTAAAACCAAAGAAAGTAACAGAGCCAACAAATATAAGCAAAGTTAGATCTTTAATTTGCACCAGTCCAACCACTTAAGCGACCGAGCATTAGATATGTTTTTCACCCATATAAAAAGCTTGTGCAGTTGAGATCGTTTAGAAGCATGTTTGCGGATAGTCCCTACCCCGGACTTCATATTGCTGTAACGATTATTGCTTAAACTCTCGATTGTCTACGGGAGGAATCCGGGGTAATTGAAACAGTTCCAACGGGTCTCGGATAGAAAAAGCATAGATGGGAGGAAGGTGGCACCAAGTTTAATTAGGCAAAGAAGAAAAATAAAATATATATATATTTTTTTTTTTTCATTTCTGTTTTTTTTATTTTCTTTTCTTTTCTCTTCACTTTCTTTTAATTAAGAGGTATTGATTTTAGTTTTTAGTTTGCTTTCACTTCTCTTCTTTCTTTTTTCTCATTAAACGAACTCAGAAACATTATTTTGTTACTTTACATTCATTTCATCTTATTAAAAAAAGCTCTGAAAGACAGCTGTTTTTTTCTTCCCTTTCACTTTGCTTCTTTTCTCTATTGAAATGAATCGGAAACACAAAAATGTGCTTAGAGGTTTCCGGGAATTGTAAGTACAATAAACATAATAAAAACACATTAAAGGTTATCATTTATTAATTAATTTCTAAACACATGAACCATCTAATCTAACTATTTTAATAAAAGGGTAACTAAAAATGGCAAGTGTCACCAACACATTCATTATCATCAAAATTTTTCCGCTTCTCTCTCGTATTAAATAACTACATTAATTATTAATCATTTTATTTAATTTTTTTAGATTAAAATTAGTTTTATAGCAAAATAAGCAAGAAATCTTTTTATTAATGTTATTCTAAAGAAAATACATTTTTAAATTTTTTAAAAAGACATCAAACTTTTTTAAAATACGAAATATTTGTTTTTAAAAACTAAAAATTTTATAAACGGTAGTTTATAGTAAGGAAATTTTTAAAATTGAATTTTTAAAACGGGTAGCTATGAAACAAAATGTTTAATTTATTTTTTGAAAAAATCAAAAACGGTTTAAAAATAAAGTATAATAAACTTATAGTCATTATTTATACGTAATTTCAATTATATCTTATATTAAAATTTTGTTTTATAATTAGAAATTTTATTTTTTTAATATTTTATTTATTCAACCCGTGTAATACACGGTTTATTAAACTAATCTATCATGAACAAGTAGAGTTTCCATCATCTTCAACCTTCAATCTCTTTCACATTCACCTCCACGAATCCTCAGATCTATGCTGCATTTCAGATCTTCCTCTTCATACTCCATCTCATACCACCACCACAAACCCCCCTCTTCTCCGATCAACTCCAACTCGGTCCTTATGACCGAGTTATCCAAACTCATTGAAAAATCACTACTCCTACAAACCCTTTAAACAATATGTTTCATCTCACAACATCACCATATTTGCTGTATCATGTTATTACGTACTGGGTCGGGTCAAATAACCGGGGTTGTTAGAAATGATGGGTTGATCCATGGGATTGAAGGGTTGCTGGTGCCCCGGGTGATTGAAGAAGAGTATAATTGGAGAAGAAGACGGAGTTCGATATCGGTGCATCCGGTGGAGCTGACGACGGAGAAGACGGTGGCGGAGGTTGCTCCGCTGCTGCAGCCGGCGGAGCTTGTGGCTGAGCAAATCAGAGGTGTGTTAAATTGTTAAGTACTTGAGATTGCAATTAATTAATGCTGTTTAATCTTTATATATGGTTGCCAAACTCATGTTACATGAGGTGATTAATTTTTTAAAACAGGACCGGAGAATAAATACGTCGTCTTAATGGTTTACGGGTCGAACCGGATTAAAAAAAACGTATGACGTTACGATTAACATAAAAATAGAACTATATACATATATCCATTACAAAGAATATAGAG
This sequence comes from Flaveria sonorensis, assembly GCA_025506505.1. Lineage (NCBI taxonomy): Eukaryota > Viridiplantae > Streptophyta > Magnoliopsida > Asterales > Asteraceae > Flaveria > Flaveria sonorensis. The sequence continues at coordinate 34,248 of JACCIY010000696.1, read as the reverse complement.
TACTTTATGTTTTAGTGTGAATTTGCTTTTATAACAAGATATGAAGACTTTCTCGAGTATTAACTGAATAAGAAAAGTTTGATTTTGAAATAAAAGAAAATAAAAAATATATAAAAATGTGAAAATTGGTTCGACCCCTCAATCTAGTTCAACCAGTTCAACAGTCTGATTGGTTACTAGTAGCCTAGTCGGTTCAAATGAAAACTGTTAAATGGGCTTAACCGGTCCGATTTCATACTCTATTCCCGGTCCAACTGGTGTGACCGGCCAGTACGGTCCGGGTTGTAAAACACTGTAGATAATGCAAGAGATAACACATGGGGTATACTCTCATGTTTTTTTTACTCCATCTATACTTCATATCGCTCACCTCTTTCACTCAACTCATTAAACTAGGGAATTTCATATTAAATGGTTGTGCAGAGGGATCCATCATAATTTATTTAAGGGTAGAGTTTATTTGAAAACCAAAAGAAATTTTAAAATTTTTTTTAAACTAAATCTAAACCATTGATTTGATTACAATCCATGATTCTAGATAATGTTGGAAATAGTTCAACCCAGGGGCGGAACTACACTATATACTATGGGGTCAAGTGACCCCATTGATTTTTGAACGAATAGTGTACCGTGTAATACCGAAATTTTATGTGAATCCATTGTTTTTCAGGATGTGAACTTATTAATATTTTTAGGTTTATAAAATACCTTAAATTTGGTGTTAGGCTCATTGGATAAACCCGCATGAATATGGAAATAGGTCATGGGTTCGACCCCTGCAACCCTCTTGGCTTATTAATTTGCCAAATTACATTTTTACCCTTAGTATACATAAAACCCAAACCCAATCCCTCCCCCAATCGACCATTACAATCTGTAATATATTCAAACAACCCTCCTCCCCCAGTCGACCATTGCCTAATCACATAGCCCATGCCCCCTGCTGCGATTAACTTCGGCGGGCGGCGAGCGGCGACTATAATTCCGATGGGTGGCGAGCGGAGGCGGGCGGCGGCTAGAACTCCGGTGGGCGGGTATTGGATACCAACTATAAATCCCTAATTCATTCAACTATTCAAACTTTTAAGTTTATTGTTTAAGGTTAGTCTTCTAAATTTGTTTTTTTATATATTTGTCTATGAATCATTAATAAAGATTCAAACCCTAGAATTTGTTTTAGTGATTTTGGTGTTTCATTGTTGTTATTTGTTAGTTATTTTATTTGGGTGATTCAAACCCTAGTTCAAGGCCTAATATTATGTGTATTAGTTTGTCATAATTCATAAACTATGTATGTTACATTTAGTGATGTTCTATTTAGTGATTTTAGTTTTTGTGTAACCTTGAATTTTAGAAAACTTGAGAATGTTTGAGTGTGGACATGTTGTTCTAAAAAAGTAGACAGTGATTTTTAGGGGGTTTGTTTTAATTAACAATACTACTATTTACCACAAAAGCAATATAATGCAAACCACACAACCAAACATGTTGTAAGAATCATGAATAATAATAAAACATGTATTCACAGAGATTGACTTCACATAATATCAAATTGTTGTAAAGCAACATTCATATAACACTGAATCCTAGGAGTTAATTGTTAAGTCTAGTTATTAACATTTTAGTTTTTTTAATAATATAAGTAGAAATTACATTATTAGATTTCTATAACTTGTGGGTTAGGATTAAAATTTGAATACTCATATGAAGTTATGGGTAATATTTTCACTCTCATAAAAAAGGTAAGACTAGAAGAGCATACTTGACCCAACCTGACCCAATCGGACTACCTGAAAATTTTTATGTCGTTTCTTTAAAAACCTAATCATAAAAAGAAGTGACCCTATAGGAAATAATTTCTGGTTCCGCCACTGATTCCACCCACAGATGAAGCTTAGTATGGGCCAGCCCCCCCTTTTTTTCGTCAGTAGTGTAAAGTTTTGGTCTGGTATTGTAAATTTTCGGCCCGGTAATATAAATTTTTTAATCAATATAGAGTTCGCCACCCAAAAAATAGTTTACCTTCGTCCACGCCCCCTTATGATGTGGCTCAAGCTCCATCACTGATTCCACCCAAATACAAGCGTACTTTTATTAAAAAAAAACTAGAACCATAGATTTTAACCAAATCAAAGGTTTAGATTTAATTTAAAAGTTTTATCAATAATTCTTGGTTTGCATATGAACTCTTCCCGCTTATTTAAACCCTTTTAATAGCCTTTACCACTTGGAGAATATAACTACTACATTCCTCCTGCGAATATATCAACCTTTTACACCATTCTTGTCTTGAGATTTATATAAACCAGACCGAACCAAACCAACTCAATTGGTTTAAGATCCAAACGGTTTGGTTTTGACGGTTTGCTCATTTAAAGGTGCGCTTTTATTTGGAACTTGAAATTAATCATGTAAATCAAATGAAACGTTAAATTTTTCATTATTTATATATTTTCTCAACTACTAATTTTAAGAGATTTGATACAACTACTAATTTTGAAAATAAAATATGTATTTTAAATCGGTCCAAATCATCAAACTGTCAAAATCAAAAAACAGTTTAAATGGCCAAACTAGTAACCCGAACAATTTGGCTTGTCATTCCCCAGCGAAAGTTAATGGTTAGATGCATGATTTTTGTGAAAACCAACTGAACCCGACCGGATACACAAATAATATAACTATATTTGAATATATGAAAATGTAGGGAAAGCATATGGGCAACATTCTCAATTTACAAGAAGACTTGAAGGTGAGCATATATGATATATTCATTTAAAATATAGAAAGTCATCAAAATGATATACCTTAGTTAGTAAGCATGTCACACCAATTATACTATGAGATATTTTGAGGTTGTGCAACTAATTTATCTTGATGTATCATTATAAATGTCTTAAAACGTACGAACACAACCCACAAATTTAAAAACAAAATAAAATTGCATATAAAAGCGTAATAAGTTGACATATATGATTTATGTGCGTGTTATCTTTACAAAGGATTATGCTAATCTTTTCAGAATCGTTTTAATTTTATAAGATGTCCAGGAACTATATATCTATTTTTAATGATTTCAGGGGTTCAGGTAAAACATGAAAATGAAGAAAGGGATAGCGGATTATTTAGGAGAGTTCCTACAGAAGAAAAAGTTTATTATTATTCTTTTTATTTTTACTTCATTTGTCTTCATCATTTGTGGGTGTTGTTACTACAAGTAATGCAATTACTACTAGTAGAAGTGAGTTTTGCTTCTTCTTTTTTTTCCCTTTTTTTCCATTTTGTTTATAGAAAGAAACATTATTACATATTATTTATAATTCAAGTACAATTTGTATAACTAACCAATTAAATTTGTTATAGACGATTGTGTTGTCACATATTTTAATTGTACTTAACATACTAAAATCATCATCTTACGTAGATATAACGAAACATAAAAACAAAAAAGAAAAATGAAGAAAAGAGGAGTAAAAAATAAAAACTTTAAGCATAGTGAGAAATTGCTGCTTATGAGACAAATTAAAATGTTATTGTCATTGTGTGTATTTAAATTTTAATACCTATAAAATAAAATATTACAAAAATCCTTTTTTAGATATGAGTAAATTACTATTTTAATCCCTGTGGTTTGGTCATTTTAACCATTTGAGTCAAAAAATAATTTTTTAACAAATCAAGCCGTATGGTTTGTATTTTATAACTCTTTCAGTCCAATACATTAACAGCGTTAGATTTTTCAGTTAGTTTATAATAAAATGACTAAAATGCCCTTGGACTGAAATTGTTATTTTTAATAACCTCGGGGACCAAAAACGTAATTTACTCTCTCACACAAACATATTATATATATGTGTGTATATATATATATATATATTATATTATGTATATACACGAAATGTTTTTATTTTAATTTTTCAAGTATTTTAAATTTTATTTTAAATCGCTCGGTTTTAAACGTCGTATTTAAACCATTCATCTTATCTAACGGAAAATTTAAATCGTTTAGCTTATTATACTTCTTATTTAAACTGTTAAGCTTCCTTAAACGTCATTTTAATCTATTTGTTTTATTTAAACCGCAAAGTCTTTTTAACTGTTATTTTATTTAAATGTCTTTTTTTAATCGTTAAATTCTATTAAGCTTCTTTTTAAAAAATTTGTATTTACATAATTTTAATTATTATTCGACTCGTTTAAACGTAATTTTATCCCGTTCTTTTATTTGAACGTCTTTTTTACTATTCATTTATTAAAAAGCTTCCTTTTTTAACCCACATTTTAAAATTATTTAACTATTTAACTAACATGTGTGTATGATGTATAAATATTTTTATTTTTATTTTTAAAGTTATAAAATATATTTTTTTAAACCGTGTGGATTTTAAACCGATAATTTAATTACTAAAAACGTTTTTAAGTGTTTTTAAACCATTTGGTTTTCTAAACATCATTCTTTAAAAATTGGTTTTTAAAAATATTTTTAAAAAGGTTGGTTTTTTAACATTTTTAAAATCATTCATTTTCATACCGTTCGGCTTTAAAATCTTTCGACTTTTTAAACGTATTTTTTATAATCGTTCGGCTTTTTAAATAATCGTTCATCTTACTTAAATGTATTTTTTTTTTTTTTTCATTTTTCAAATGTTTTATTTAAATGGCTTTTTAAAACCGTTCAACTAATTAAACTTATTTATAAATTTGTTTACCTTATTAAAAGTATTTCAAATTGATTGGTTATTCAAACGCAACGATTGACTTAAAAAGTTTATATATATATATATATATATATATATATATATATATATATAATATGTTTGTATGAGAGAGTAAATTACGTTTTTGGTCCCTGAGGTTATTAAAAAATAACCATTTCAGTCCAAGAGCATTTTAATCTTTTTATTAGAAACTAACTGAAAAATCTAACTATATTAGTGTATTGGACTGAAAGAGTTATAGAATACAAATCATAGGGCTTGATTTGTTAGAAAATTCATTTTTGGACTCAAATGGTTAAAAGGACCTAACCACAAGGACCAAAATAGTAATTTACTCTTTAAATATTAATTATATTTATATCATAGAAACCCTTACGTAAAACAAGTAAAATGTTACAAACTCATTGCATAAAGACATAAAGTGTTACAATCCTTTACAGAAAGAATGTCTAATGTAATTATTGAAGATAAAAAACGAACGTGCATGTTGATATATACCTAAGTGATGTATACCTAAGTGATGTTTTCCTGTAATATACTCAAAAGATTAATAGTTTTGGTTTCTTAATTGCTTACTCCACCCTTTAAGTGATCTGGTAAAATTACAAATTTGATACATTTGAAAGTAATAATTTTTGTAATTTAATATATCAATTAAGTATCTGTCACATGATTACAATTTGAAGGTTATATAGAAATATTGGTAGTTGTTGAATGAAGAACTTATAAGCAACATGACATCTTTAAATTCAACAAATAAACAGATCCATTTTTTACAACAAATTCACTGCAGAACTGCACAAGATCCCTTTAAAACATTAAGACAAAAGCAACCATCACCCTTGTTACATACACTTGCAAAAAAAAAAAAAAAAAAAAAAACATTAACCTCCAACAACAATGTGCTTAGGTGTCGTATCCTGGATTGGCTGAACTCGAACCAAACCCGCTTTCCTGCACCGTAACGACTTCAACACAACCTTCAACTTCACGACGACAGTGACCCGGGACTTGTGGTTTTAAGTCCTTTTCTTTTGACTTGTTAGCTTTAACTTCTGATGTTTTGGTCAAAGATTTGCTGTTGAGGTGGTTGGAAGCCTTGTCACGGTTCATGGCGTGAGCCTAGGTGACATGGTTTGGTCTCTAATAGCTCGCGGGCTATGAGTCGCCTCTGTTGGTTCTGAGGACTTGCTTAGAGAGCTCTTGCTTCTCCCAGCTTTGGCGATATGGGACGCGTAGTTGGTATCTGTAAATAAACACATACACCAAATAAAACATGTTGTTTAACACTGAATCTTGAAGCCAATTCACACAACATATCACTAAAGTGATGTTTTGAACACAGAGTAGTAGATAATGTTTTGATACTGTTTAAAGTTACGATAACCAGAGCCCAGAGGGTGAATTCTTTAATCTGTGTGAGCCCACCAACTTTGTGAAAGAGGTATGTTTAGCAGCACACTAATCAGGTTGTAATTGGCAAATTGTTACTCTTGGACAATTTATGCATAATATAACCAAAATACCGAATATCACTTTCAAGACGCACATCCAAACGCTGCGAAAGTAGCATGAACAAAAGATACCTTCTTGAGTTGAGGCTTCGGAGGAGGTTCTTTGTAAAGTTTGGCATTGGTGTAGCTTTAAATGTCAAACTTCTCCTCAATTTCTTTATTTCCTCTTCTTGGCTTCCTACACAAGTTCAAATCATAACAATTAGCATCTAATCAATGATATACTTTTGTTGACTAAAGAATTTAAGAACCACACCTTTGACTTTGCCTGCAAATTAGTCTTTTCTACTTCTTTTGCATCAACTTTCTCCTCAATCTTTGAATAAAACTAGTGAAAAAAAAAAGATCCAATGTACATAAATGTTGCTGTTAATCAGTTTATATTTCAAGAAACTAATGAAACAAACAATGATCATAACAAATTCAAAAATACACCTGTATTCGCCTCTCGGCCCGCTCATCCAACCTGAAAGAAAAGCTAGAGGTGCTGTTCCTACACCGCCCGCTAGGTGTGGTGGTGTTTCTGTTCAAGTCATAAACAATGAAAACATAAGACTTCAAAGTTTAAATAATGAATCATAGTATGATTAATGTTAAGGATTCTAGAATATACGGTGAAGCAGTTGAACTGGTGCCATCATTTCTTTAACTTGCAGCTCGGTTTTAACAGCTTTCAATCCACTTGAAGCCCTTCTATTCGCATGGTTTGATCGAAAAGATGCTGACGTGGATAACGTAGGTTCCACAACCGTTTCCTGAGGTCAGGTGTTCGAGTTTTTGCAGGGAAGATAAACTTTGAGACAAAGTTGGTCGTGGTGTTCGACCAAAGGTGCTTGTATTAGGGCCATTTTTAGCCAATTTACCGTTCTTCAAAGTACTCCCTTTGGTGGAAACCTTAACAAGATTTTGAGTTTTAAGGTTATCAACATTCTTTGATGATCGATTCACTTGTTTTCTTGATGAATCGACTTCTTCATCAGCTTTGTTCACATTTTCATGATCTGCCATTTTGATCTTCACATGATCAACAACAGGTTCTATATGAACCTCATTTCCAGACTCCATCCCTGTTCGAAAACATAATTTTCATTAGCAAAGTCGACATACTCAGTGTCTGACTTATCTCCCGCTTAGCGTATGGTCCGGATAGCTCCGTTATCTGATGTATCCAGTCTTACTCTACACTTTATACAATATGCTGTTTTCACAGCTTTGGACCTATAACCTTAAAAGAATAAAAGGTCAAACAGCAACATTACAATTGCTCAAAGGCCAGCTCTCAAACAAAGTCTATCAAACAAACGCTAAATCGATGTTTATCGATAAACTAGGGTTTCTAAATGTAAGAAACGAATCTAAGACCGCTACGATCATGTTCATATATGGTTATGAAATTGAAAAACCGACGAATGAACATTCGTTTGAAACAACGAACGAACTCGAATTCAATCAATGCATGTAAAACAAGTAGAGAAACAATCAAACGATCAAGCAATCACATAGATCCCAACAAAATTGAAAGTGAAAGCCGTTAAAGAATGAACAAATGAAACAAGTATTGATGATCAACTTATAACATAAGGATGTTAAATGTACCTTCGTTTAACAGCTTTAATGGAGGTTCTGATGATGATTGATGATAGCGAATAATAATAATAATAATAATAATAATAATAATAATAATAATAAGATGATGATAATGGTGAATTGTGCTTCAGAATTCAAATGTTGTGAAGTTGTGAGGATTTATTGATCATGAGAACGTGGGAGTGAATTGGGGGAAGTGCCAGCGTGTCACAACAAAGCAATGTGATTGGTCCCACGTCTAAGATCTTTGTACCCCAACAATCATTAGAAATGAGCTGTCACAACTTGAAAAATATTTTGTGTCATGTCAACAACGGCTTATAAATTACTGTTATCAATTTAATAAATCAAAATAACTATTAAACACATGTCTAATTTTTAACATGTTCACGTCATCTACATTAGACTCCACCTAAGATTGTTCATGTGTTGACACCACAATAAATTTATCATTTTAATAAAAATCTTGACTTAAAAAAATTTTCTTAATAACTCTCATTTAATTTAATACTATAATATTCAAGATAATTTCTTTTTATAAATAAATAACATTTTATTAAGAGTAAATTACACCAGATCATCCCTAAAATTTGCTTAAATTTCACATTTCATCCCTAGGATTGAAAAATTACATGTTTATTCCTAAGATTTAAAACAAAGTAACATTTTTCGTCCCTGGGTCAAACGGCGTTAAAAAATTCCGTTAAATTATAGTAAATTGACTATTTTACCCTTAGGGATGAAATGTGTAATTTACTCTAATGTTATTATTATACTGGGGCTGCAAACGAACCGAACGAACACGAACAAAGCATTTTTCATGTTCCTTCATTAAGAAATAAGTTGTTCAAGAACGATTCACGAACACTTACAGAACGATTTCCTTGTTCGTGTTCGTTCATTAAAGAAATGAACATGTTCATGAGCTGTTCACGAATACTTACGGAACACAAACGAATACAAACAAGATAAACGAAAACAACAAATGTTCATAAACACGACGAACACAAAGAAGTGTATGAACACAAACGAATAAAAATGATCACATACTTATTTTAGAATAAATTAGTATTTTCATCATAAAATTTACTAAAAATAAATAAACACGTAAGATAAATATCCAAAAACATTTGACATAACTGTCATAAAAATAACTAACACAAAAATTAAGAACATAATCAAACACATTAACGAACATAAACGAACACATTATCGAATGTTCACGAACAGACATTAACGAACATAAACGAACACATTATCGAATGTTTACGAACATAAATGAACAACACGGCTTGTGTTCATGTTTTTGTTGTTTAGTTAAACGAACGAAATTTTCTTGTGCGTGTTCGTTCATTTACTAAACGAACTTCCCGCCGAACAATTCACGAATTGTTCGCTGAACGTTCAGTTCGATTGCAGCCCTAATCAGCGGCGGAGCTTGAACATCCGTAGGGGGGCGGGCGAAATTAAATTTTTTTAGGGGATGCGAACTCGGTATTTATACAAAATTTACACTACCGGGTCAAAATTTACACTAACGGACTAAAATTTAACACTACCGACGGAAAAAAAGAGAGGGTAACCCCCAAACCCACATCCGGCTGCACATCTCCGCCGGTAACCACCACCGTCTCCCCCCTCACCATCGCGACGGACACCGCGGCGGCGGCCGGAGGTGGCAGTGGTGGTTTGGCTCTGTCATCATCATCTTCTTCTTCGTGAAGTTCGGGGGAATATATCAATATCTGGTGGTCGTTTTGTTGGTGGTGGGGGAAACTTGTGTTTTTGATCGTATTTTGGCTATTTTGGCGTTTTGTTTCTTTGTATGGATCGGAGACAACAGAAAGGTATGCATTCATTAGAAGGTTCATTCGTATATGATCTTCAATTTAGAGCTTGTTCTTTTCATGTATGTTGTGATTGTTCGTTTTTTGTGATCATTGCTGCTTGATTATTCATTCATTTCTCAATTCCCACCTAAAATGTGTAATTTGGACATTTTAGTTTACACCAAATGCAAAGAATCATATGAATCTTATTGGTTTGTTTAGTTTTGTGGAGAATTTGTTGTCTTTGTTCTTTATAGCGTTAGTTAGTGAAAGGGTGATGGTGGTGGTGGGTTGCCGGCTGACGAAGGTGGGGGGGAGACGGTGGTGGTTACCGGCGGGAGATGTGCAGCCGGATGTGGGTTTGGGTTGGGGAAGAAGATGATGATGATAACATTAGAGTAAATTACACGGGTAAAATGGTCAATTTGGTGATTTACTACAACTTAATGGAATTCTTTAACGTCCGTTTAACCCAGATATGAAACATGTTATTTTTTTTTAAACCTTATGGCTAAACACGGTCAGTTTAGTCCTGAGGGTAAAATGATCAATTTACTACAACTTAATGAAATTTTTAACGTCCATTTGACCTAGGGACGAAACATGTTGCTTTTTTCAAACCTTAAGACTAAACATGTAATTTTTCAATCCCAGGAACGAAGGTGAAATTTTAGCAAACTTTAGGGACGATCAATGTAATTTACTCTTTTATTAAATATACTTTAATAAGACTTTATTTTTTGTTAAAATATAGTTTAATTGTAGTTAATTATTATTAAAACTAAACTATTTTAAAAAGATATATAAAAAATTTAGTATATTTATGAATAATAGAATCCTTTATCTTTTTATACTATTGTTTATACCTTAAATATTTTTGTTTATATAATAATTATATTGATATATTATCTACAACATATATTAATTTATACATATATATAATCTATTATATAACTTTTTATTTTAACTCGTGTAACACACAAGTATCTAATCTAGTAATAGAATATGGACACTTCGTTTTTTAAGTGTTGATGGTTTGTAAATTAACGGTTGGGTTTTATTTTGTCTGATAAATGTACGAACATACTTCAGATATATGTGTTAACTTAATTGACTCCATTTATCGGTCTTTAAACAATGACCACACCACAACCTTCTTAGGAATAAACCCACAACTTGGAAAACACCATGGCTCAACCCAAACATTTTTGCTCCAAGTGAGACTCGAAACCAAAACTTTCTCATTTTTAATTGTCTTGGCACCTCACTTCAACCATTTGACTAAACTGTTATGTTTTATAGTATAATGTGTTTGTATTTGTGTTTGTAAGATTTAATTAGATCATAGGGAAAAAAGAGGGGGGTATAGATTATGTAAAATATACTAGCCTAGTTTAGCTAAGTTGATTAGTTTATTTTAATGAGCTAAAATGTTAAACAAGTCAGTCTGTCAAGCCTTTTTTTATTTTTTTATTTGCTATTTTTACACATATAGAAAAACAAAAAGCATTTTTTTAAATTTTTTTATTTTAACTCGTCTGAAAGGGTTGTGGATGCCAAGCATAAAGTATGAGTAGAGAGTATGTATGTATGTTTGTTGTTCAAATTTTCTTTTTTTTTTTTTTATGTAAATTACTCTTTATGATTAAATTTAAATAAGCCAAACGAGCAAGCTAACAAACTGGCTAACAAGCGAGGCAAGAGTCTAGGTAACCTTGTCTCGAGGCCGACTCGTTTACAAATTGAGCCGAGCAGACTCGATGATGGGTGTCAAAGCACACAATAATAAACAAGAGTTTATGTGTATTCCTAGTTACCTAGTTACCTAACTACCTAAGATTAGCTAGGGTAAACAATGCGTCAAACAACAGAGAGTTAGGGTTGGCTTCTAACTTCAAGATTCTTGAAGGACATGAAAGATAAAATCTTAAACTTTGAATTGATTGTTTATTCGAAAGGACTTGCATAAACATGCTATTAACTAAAACTGTTGCATAGTATTAATTAGGTAGCCACTTCTGGTTTCTAGATTTAATAAACCAGCAAGACTTGTTAATTCGTTTGTAAACATGATAGCTTATATAGACATAACCTAGATAATTGTTATATCAATTGGATGTTGAAACAAAACTACATCAATGGCACGTCTACTGCACATTTAGAGTTTCCCCAAAGTGAAATAAATTAAAGAAACTAAAGTGCGGTCGTCAAGATTATATTCCATCACAGCTTACGACAAACCTTAAACGAATAGAACAGTGGCGGAGCTTGAACTACGGTTTAGGGGGGCGGGGGCGAAAGCAAACTATTTTAAGAAGGGCGAACACTATATTTATTAAAAAATTTCCACTACCGGACCGAAAATTTACATTGCCGAGCCGAAAATTAACACTACTGACGGAAAAAAAAAAAGAGGGGGCGGGCGCCCCCCGGGCCCTATGAAGCTTCGCCGGTGGGGAGTAGAACACTACAACACACAGTGTCTCTTTAGGGGGACAGTAATGAAGATTTTTTTCTACACACCATTTATGACTCTAAATGGTATGAAAGTTGATAATGGTAACATGGTTATTAACATCCTCATGAAAATACAAATAGTTATCCTAACATCCTCTTTTAAAGTTTGAATTAAACCCATACACTAGTTGTGACTATGAAAGCTTAGCCTAACATGCTTTTCATTGACTAAAAACACTTGATACCCATTTGATCATGATGAAGATCTTCAATGCAAATGCTCAAAGTTGTTCATTCCCTCGTTTACAAAGTCCGAGGTTAATAATCATTATTCAAAAAACAGGAGGAAAACGATGGGAACCGTCAGCTGACATGGCTTAGGTCGGCGAGGGGCATAGCATACGCAGGTGGTATGTTGCTACGGTGGGCGGAATCCATTATTCACTACAAGTATGCCCAAATCTTCGAGGCGACGTAGGCTAGTCGGGGTCCAACTTTTGATGTCTTGGTCTTTTTGGGTGAGGTGTTTTGAGTATTCTTCAATCCATGTATTCTTCCCTGCTTAAAAAACATGCATAAAAGTGAAATATTTCAATAATATCAATGCTAAATTAATTAATACTTTTTAAATGGATGGTTAGTTGTTAGTAGTAGTAACACCAAGTTAATATTTATTTGATAATGTCAGAGCTAGAACCCATGACTTTTAGAAAGACAAAACCTCTTATATCCCATTTAAACCATTAAACCAAGAGATCATTGGTTAATTAATATCAAACTTATTACACCAATCAAAAGAATACACTTCACTGGCTCATTTACAAATAAACAAAATTCATAAGAATGTTGGATATTTGGATGACAATTACTTACAATCATAACCATTCCCTACAATATATGAAACTACAATATATGAAACACATATATAAGGAATCCAATATGAAATGCTCTAAGAGCAATCACACCCCATTTGGTAAATGTCCCATATCTTTATTTTTTAAGAAAATTTTGAGTTAAGTTCATTTTTACTACTTGAGGTTAGTTAAGAATAACAATTTTTATTTAAAAGACTAAAAACATTAATTTACGTTCAAAATTTTCATAAGTTGTTTCATTTTAGTTTAAAAGTTTTATTAGTTGTTTCAACTTTATTTAAAATAATAAAACATCGGATGAAATTGAAATAACATATGAAAATTTTGAATGTAAATGATTTTTAATTTTTTGGAAAAAAAAAAGGTACTTTAGTTACTTAGGATTTTAAAAAGGTTTTCTTAAAAAAAAAAAAGATTCTTTTTAGAAACATTAAGTATTTTGTTTAAAAAATATATAACTTGATAGTAAATTGTTTATATTCAAAATAATGATCTTTATTCCCTAAATATGAAGTACTTACCAAAAGGTAAAAGCTCTAATATATATTTTGTGTTTTCATATAATTAATGTGGAAAAATAAAGATTTTTTTTTTATATCGAGATGGTTCGAACGAGCCACGAGCTGGCTCGAGCTTTTCACGAGCCAAACTCGAGCCAGTGTTTTCAACTCGTTAAAATTTTCGAGCCGAGCCAAGCAGGCTCGATAAGCTTCGAGCTCGAGCTCGAACCCATTCTGGCTCGGCTCGTTTACAGCCCTAGTTCACACCCTTGTGATATTTGTTCATGAATAAATTGTTTGCATTTGTATTTGACTTAAAAGTCTATGATGTGTAGTTATAACTTACAAAACTGATGCCAATAATGATAAAATTGAGTTGTTCCTGCATGCACCCGAATAATTCTATCCGATTAACCCGAAACACACATAACATAATAAATGATAATTAAACTTTTATAAATAAATATTAAGATTTAATTTTAAAAAGAAAATAATAATAAGACCAAATAATTTATAGTTAAAACTATAGACGGAAGAAAGAAGAGAAAGAAAAATAAAAAAAGAATATAAAGATAATGATAAGTAATGGGATGAATGGGTTTTTAAAAAAAAATGAGATATCAATATAATGGATGATAATTTTTAGTTAAATTATAAGAAGGGTTATTAGATTTTAATAATCCCAACTTTAATTTATTGGCCAAGATTAATCTCAACTCAGTAAATGTTACAGACACTCCTAAATTTAAGCTTATTTTCCTTCGACAATCCCTTACTAACTGAGAGTTAACGCTCGTTAGTTTTTTAGATGAAAGAGGTTAACTTTGAGCAAATTTTCAACTCCGCTGCCGCCTAACCTCTATTAGGTCCTTTTTCAATGTCTAGCATCCATCGTCACTTGAAAGTTACCTTTAACGAGTAAAGTGGTTCAAATCAGAAGGTGAAGATTGACAGGTTTTAGGTTGAAGAAGTTTCAGATTGACGGACCCGACAGTTAATTTCAACTTTCTGCTTAGTGTTTTGGCCATATAAGTAGTCCACGTTATCAAAAAACTAACGGTGTTAACTCTCAGTTGGTAAGGGATCGTTGCAGGAAAATAAGTTCAAAATTGAGAGTATCCGTAAACATTTGCTGAGTTGGGATTAATCCCTGTCAATATAAAAATTAAAATTATTACAATCCAATAACCCTTATAAGAATAAAAATAAAGAATAAGTTAGAAAACGATCTAAATGGTCGAAATAAATCACCACCTTTGAAAATACACCAATTATATAATTATACAACAAACATTGACTATAATATCTAAAATGACTTATAAAATAAGAAATAGATTGTAATATAAGGTGCTAAGCGTGTGCCTTTAATACATGCAATGGCGGAGGATAGTTGGGGTCGGGGGCGGGGTTCGCCGCCCCCTCTCTTTTTTCCGTTGGTAGTGTTAAATTTTAGTTCGTTAGTGTAAATTTTTGGCCCTGTAGTGTAAATTTTTGTTATAAATATCGAGTTCGTCCCCCTTAAAAAAATTAATTTCACCCCCGCCCTCCCATACGGGGATGTTCAAGCTCCGCCGCTGAATACACGAGTGCAAACATAAAAAAAAAGGAGTGAAACCATGATCCTATGTTTAGAGCATTCACATTAGGTTCCCTATTTTAATGCGAGTGTATGTCCAATATTACGGGGATGGTTGTGAGTGATTGTACCGTGATTTCTTATATTTGGGAAAATTGCAATACAACCCTTATAAATTTTTTAATATTTTTAAAAGTGGTTGTGAGTGTAGAAGGTAGAAAAGATATCAATAATAAAGATAAAAAGTATTATTTAATTAAAAAATAAAATAAAAAAATAATGTTTTTAATGTAAATATATGAATGGGAATAGAGAAGCTAGTGTGAATGCTTACCATGACATATTGTGTCGTGACCTATTAATTTTTACTTGTGTTTTTGAATAAGGCGTTAGGGCGACGATAAAACTACGTTATGGATGTATTATTTCGAGCTACAAAATAGAGTAATAGGACCATTTTAAGGCTGATGCGATCCACTAATTCGTCTAGCAGATTGGTCTGAACTCTGAAGGTCAATGATAAACAAACGTAGTGAATACAATTGGTCAAAAACATGTTTGAAGGTTAGTGTTACTATGGGGCTGTTTGATTTGCTTTTGACCCTTCTGACCCACTGACCCGGTCAGATGTGGCCGGTCAGCGTGTTTGATTCCCTCGATTTGCTTCTGACCCGGTCAGTCCTTCGACCTATGCTATTTTGAGCCCTTACCCTGTCAGTTTTGAAGAAGCCTCTTACTCAGTCAGCCCCTGCTGACCGAGACTTTTCCATCAAACAACCCTTATATTAAATCACAATTGCTGACTATTATAGAGAGAAACAAGTGGTATCAGATGTACAAAGTGCCTATTATCATATACGGGGTGAATCATATTCTCTATCTCGAGTTAAGGTAAACTCATGCCTTAATTATCCTGTAAGGGCGGGTCAAGTTGACCTGTTGACTTTTGTCACGTATGATAACAAAAATCATGTAGTTTCAACAATAATCTAATCTTATGTATACAATTATTATTTAAGAGGCTTATGTATTTACATTTTGGGTGAACTTTGACCCATTTGTTTTTAAAGCTGTATTTCTTAAATGAGCTATGTAACCTAAATCAACCCACTCCTAAGCATTGTAATAGCAAATGAGCTATATACAAATGTTATCGATGGGGGTTTATCCTACAATGGAGATATTCATTCAAATTTTATATCGTATTATCAAGAGTTAAGAGTAAAACATATTGTAATTGCTAGTTTTAGATAAAGATAACAAACCAACTAATGTTATTTAAATTTAGTTTATACGAAAAGTTTTACACATCAATTAATTAGAAATAACCTGTTGTTTTTCATTTTATTGAATGTAATCATTGATATAAATTAATACGAATAAGAACATATATTTATAAGTTGATTTTTTTTATTATCCATTCAGTGTAATACACGTGTTACTAAAGCTAGTCTTGTATATAACAAGAGAACCTATGTCATGAATTGGTTTGGTCCTTCATTTTTGTTATTTCAAGAGGGAAAATCTAACATCTATTTGTTAAGAATGCAACCACCCACATTTAAAAGAAAAAAAAAAGAATGAAAACGAATCATATCAACAAACTGACATCGGCTTCCTTAACGCGACACTAAAATCATCCTTCAACTGTTTCTTCATCGGCATGGGACTTCCATCGTGCATCATTGCTACAAACTCATATAATCTATACGACCATCCTGCAAGTCAACAACACAAAGTCAACACAAAAAGTCAAAGAAAGTCTTGATCTATATACACAAAATTGTATATATGGGTGGTAAAAATGTACATTATTCTGGTCAGCTTCTTTTATAATTTCTTCCAAATGAACATCATCTACTCCAAATCTTTGCAGGCTTGTTGGAGTTCATCAAGGTGATATAACCACTGTCATCTTTATCAAAGTATGAAAAAGCAGCAAACAGATAATCTTCCTTATCAACTTTGTTAATATGTAAAGTTGCCGCTACAAATTCATCATAGTCGATAGTACCATTATTATCAATATCCGCCTGCATTTAATTTTAATCTATCAGAAATCAATGATATGCAACAAGAAAAATTATAATTGAAATAATACTTACAGATTGCATTAGATTATAAATCTCAGACTCATTAAGATTGGAACCAAAACGCTCGAGTCCAGCCTTAAGTTCTTCAAATGTAATATAACCGCTGTTGTCTGTATCTATAATCTTGAACATTTGTTTAGTCCAGGGATTTCTTCTTCTGAGAGTTTTGATGCGATGACCTGTGAAGAAGATGCGATGGTTAAGGGTAAAGGTGACATTTTGCAGTGAAATTGTGAGTTATTAGCTTGTTTTCTTGAAAAATATACCCTGAGAGCCATTTTCTTGAGCTTGTTCATGGCAGAAAATTGAGTTAACCGACTCAAGACTGCAGAATCAAGAGGTTGTCCGGAGCAACACGTCTTCACTGATCCAAGGGTGGCCTATGGTGATTAAAACAGGAATTATATACGATTAATAAATTTATAATGCTTACTTGAATCTATTAAAAAAGGGGATGTTTAGCAGTGCATCTGAAAGTAATTATGTGGACTATTCAATTAGATAATCAGCTATAAAGTATTATTGGATTATCATTTGTTTGAGTGTGCTTTTGGTGGTTGAAGTTGTGATGATCGATTATCAATTTATCAGTTGTTTGAGTGTTTGACGAATTCTGATTACTCAAGTTTACATGTAAGTGAATGTTAAATAATCAGATAATCACAATCATTCTTCTTGTTGCTACTCTTAAACTGAATAATCACAAAACTGATTATTTAACCCCGAATAATCAGAGCCAGATTCACCATACTCGGACACTATAAACCGATTCAACAAACCCCTTTAATCAATAAGAAAACAAAAGAAATGGAACAAGTAAGACTTACAAAGAACTTCATGAGCAGTGATCCGCTTTCTTGGGTTTCGAGTGAGCATTTTCCTAACTAAATCCTTAGCACTTTCAGAAATATTAGGCCATGGGTCAGAAGAAAAGTCAAGTTTACCCCTCAAAATCTCTTCAAATATTTCACTCTCAGATTCTGTAATCGAAATAAAGATCGTAAATGATGATGGCACAAGATAAAAAAAATACAATCTTTACTTATATACCGTAATTTTTTACCCACCTCCCCAAAATGGAGGCACCCCACAAAGAAGAATGTAAAGAATTACACCAGCACTCCATATATCAGCTTCTAAACCATAATTCTTCAGCAAAACTTCAGGTGCAACATAGTAAGGACTTCCAACCACATCAGTAAAGGTTTCCCCTAAAATTCAGACCAAATGTTATCAACTCAAATCAAATAAGAAGTTATATATACAGAACTAATAAAAGTACATAATTAATGATGAAAAAGACAGAAAAAAGGTACCTGGTTTAAAGAAAGTCGATAGCCCAAAATCTATGGTTTTAATAGGCGAATCTTCATCTTCATCAACAAAAAGAAAGTTCTCGGGCTTAAGATCCCGATGCATAACTCCTAAAGAATGACAAGCTTCAATCACACCAACAATGGTTCTAATAAGATCAGCTGCTTTTCTTTCTGAATAATGGCCCTTTTTGGTGATTCTCTCAAACAATTCACCTCCAGCACATAGCTCCATAACCAAATGAACAGCAACAGAATCCTCATAAGCGCCTTGAATTGAGACCACATTAGGATGTTCAGACAAATGATGCATGATTTCAATCTCCCTCCTAACATCCTCTACATCTTCTTTAGTGAGCAACTTCCTCTTAGCTATTGATTTGCAGGCGAACCGCTTCCCTGTAGTTTTCTCTATGCAAAGAAAAGTTGTACCAAACTGACCATGACCCAACTTTGGACCCAAGTTATAGTACTCTTTCAAATGCCCAGTTTTGGTTTTCAACACTGTATCAGCTTGTAACCCTGCACTTAACATTCTCCTCACGTTATACGCCTTTTTAACATGTTGTGATGATTTGTTCTTTTGCTTCACAATCACAACCTTTTCAGATTGTTTGACATCATGGTCCGTTTCTTGATGACATACCATGGGCTGAGATGGTCTAGTGTCGTTTTTTCCTACGATCACCAACCGTGGAGGTGCTTTTTGAACAGGGATAGATGTTTTCGGATCCTTGTCTGTTGACCTTGGTTGTTTGTCAAACTCTTCATTCTTGCAATAGTTCAAATCCGGTGATCGAGACCACCAGTATGAATGTGACATTGATCCAAAGTATCCACTTTTGAGTAACATGATCCTACACATACATTTCCCATCTAACTTCAATCTGATTCCACCACCCACAAAGAAATATTCAACAACAAAAAACCAATTACAGCAAATAATTCACATACAACTAACTATACAGGTGCTCACACTAACCCAATTCTCTTTACAATCAATGAAACAGGTTTTCAGACATTTAAACAAACACGTGGTGTGCAAATTGCAAAACACACAAAACAAAGAAACCCCTCAATACAAACGATATAAACACCCTTTTTTCCACACAAAAACTATACAAACAGCAAAATTGAACAGATGTAACTCGACCCAATACCCAAAATCTGTAAATTAGAAGGAAAAATGTGAGATTGGTGGGTATGTTCGGCAATTTGTAACGTAGTGTATGTATACAAGGTGTCTTTAAAAGAAGATTTTTGGAGTAAAGGAGACTATTTGTGTGTTGAATGTTTCTCCATTTGAATGTTATTATATACAGGGATGACAGTAGAGATTGAGAAACGTGTAGACGCTTGAAATTGACGAAGGTATTTCAGTTGGGATCTTTTCAAACGCGTTAGGCTTGCATATCTTCTATAAGCCATCATTTCTTGTCTTGAGATTTTAACATATGAATGTTTTATTTCTAAACATATTATTTGGAGCCGTGAAACACCGAAACAAAAGGTGTATTCGGTTTTTAACTTAGCTTTTGGTTTACGTAATGTTTAAGTAGAGGCGAAGGCAGGGCGGAGATAGGTAATGAATAAGAGGGTCAAGTGACCCACTCATATTTGTGTTTCATATAGACTATGTTTAAGAGATTTTTTTGACCCCAATTAATTGTTTAAAGTGATCTCAATATAAAACTTAGTGGAAATAAAAACAAGGGGTTGGTTACTATACAAAAT
The DNA here is from genome assembly GCA_025506505.1 of Flaveria sonorensis. Classification (NCBI taxonomy): domain Eukaryota; kingdom Viridiplantae; phylum Streptophyta; class Magnoliopsida; order Asterales; family Asteraceae; genus Flaveria; species Flaveria sonorensis. The sequence continues at coordinate 14,052 of JACCIY010000696.1, read as the reverse complement.
GTAATTTCGTGCGAAACGTACGAAGTCACAAGGATGCGACACGGGTTTTCTGGCGGATGGGTAGTTTTTGTCCGCGTCACAATTATGCATATAATGTACATAATTACGCAAGTTATATTTATAATTACACAAGTTGTATGTATTATGACGCAAGATATATTTGATATTACACAAAGTAAAATTACTTACGTTATAAAAAATAATTAGCAAGTTGTATTTATAATTACACAAGTGATATGATAATTACACAAGTTAAGTTGATAATTACGCAGTGAATAATCACACAAGTCATACGCACAACACGTAGACGTTTTTTTTTAATGTTTTTTTTTTTTAAAAAAAATATGTCAATACTATACACATATTAAAGAGGATAAAATGCTCGTTTTTATTATGTATTTAAAAAATAATAATGTCATATGAAAAGTTATATGTGTTTAAAAAACAAGGGGGATTTAAAAAAAAAGTCAACAATTGTAGGTTATTTCCAATTCTACTCCTCCAGACACATTTTTTTGCGTGATTATTGCATATTAAATCTGAATCATGCATCTTTTAGATCAATGGTCTTCGTTACTTTGTACCCTCCGCATAAATTATAGGATTAGTATCGTAAGTTTTCCCTAAAAACAAGTTCAATTGTTGCTATGTTTAAATTGTATATTTCAGTTTTTTTTTTTAAATTTAAAGTACTTTCTCTCTCTGCTCTCTCGTTGTTTCTGTTGTGTGTATTTTGATAATTATATTTTTAGATATTCTAATTTAAAGAGAGTAGTATTGAAGCAACTGGTAAGGTTGTTGTTTAGTGACCTTGAGATCATAGGTTAGCCATGGAAACAACATCTTGCACAAAAGTGCAGGGGTAAGGTTGCTTACCTCGGATCGCTTTGCTATCCGGCCCCTCCCTGGATCTTGTGTAGCGGGAACTAAGTCAAATATTAAGTACGTCTTTTTTTAAGATTATCTTATTTAACACTTGGTGAAAATTAAAAAATTCTAGTTGTTGCTCTGTGTTTGTTTTGATAATAATGTCTAATTTAATGTGTTCTAGTTGTTTAATGATTTTTTGTTTTTCAATTCTACACAAATGGAGGATAGTATTTGTTGATATGTATGAGGCCATCAATAATTTTAAAATTATTTGTAAAATTTAATTCTTGGTTGAAACGTGAAACTTGATTGAAACTAGTTTGAGAAACTTTAGTGTCATTAGTTGTTCTTGATTGTAAATTTAGTGATAAAAACCTGACCTGACCCGAAAATTATAAGGCCGAGTTGAGAGAAACCCGAGCACCGAAAAAAATAACCTCATTAAATAAAACTTATGGTTCCGCCACTGGACGAAAGATAGTTACATTTTTGTGCAAGAGCATGTTTCTCACTGTTTGACTTTTGACCTTAATGTTACAAGGCAACAACCTTACTAGTTGTCTCGGTGGCTCATGTTAGTAAAAGGTTAATGCATTTTTTAATGAGATCATATCATAAAAAGACGACCTATAGTGTCTCGAAGGTGTCGACCGACACCCATGAAAAATATTTAACATGAACCATATAGAACTAGAACCCAAGTGATAACCTGACACTTATAAAAAATAAATCTAAAAATTTTAATTTTATAAATCCTAATTCATTAAAAAATAAACAAACTATTTATTAATCCATCTAAATTAACAAATAAAACCTCCTTAAGTAAACGTTTTTTTAATAGTTAGCTCACACTGATCTAAATAAGTGCATGTTTAACTAACATACAACATACCCACTACCATAACCCATGACTGGTCAAAAAATCAAAGCTATTTAAGTAAGCTCACATTGCATAATTTAAGTTCTCAAGTTTTGACAAAAATCACTCAGTTTATTATATATATTAAAATCCTTATACTTAGATGTGTTTATTGGTATAATGCTTAGGCAGGTTAAGTTATTGATGTTAGTTTTTTAGTTGTTAGTTTTATAAATTCAACAAATTGAATATGAACCAACTAAAAAGCTCTATAAAGTTACGAAGCAAATAAGAAACCTTTGATTTACACTTTACGAACCAAAATACTTTTATGATCTAACCCGGATTCTTGATAGGGCACATGAAAACCCGACATTTTTAACCCATATATATATATATATATATATTATATATATATATATATATATATATATATATATATATATATATATATATATATATATATATATATAAAGTTTAAGTATTAAATATACCAAATTGGTTTCAAAAAATTTCAATAAAATTTGTAAATATTTTGTTTTCTTACAACATCAATTTTTTTTTCTTCATATTTTCAAATTTTTGATGGTTAATCTCATAAAGAAACAATAAAAAAGGTGGTTACGATCCTTAGCCCAAGTGGTTGAGGCGAGGTAACTCAAGATTTTATTAAAATAGGAGGATATCTTGGTTTCAAGTCCCTTCTGATTGTGATCTCGAGTTCCTTACTCGAGTAATGGAGATGATCGTGTGGGCCAATGGCCTGTCAGTGATCCGGTTAAGCCGTTAAAAAAAAGGGTGGTTGACTTACAAAGTGGAGGAGCACTTAGCACGACTTGGGTGCTTGACAAACGGCTGGTAATCAGATTAGAAACAAAGCTATAATAATGAAATAATGAAATAATGAAATAATAATATCATATATAATAATAATAAAGACAAAAACTCAAAACTTCTTAGATATAATCAACAATTAATAACAATTTATTAATATTTTTAAGCCTTAATCTATACAATTAATGATAAATATGTGTGTTGATGTCCAGCTAAATCAACCGTCGAGGAGCCGGCCGTTGCCAGAGACAGCCAAATCTTTGTATTTGTGACAATGTGTTTTGGATTTTAAACCATCTTAACATAATAACATTGATAACTTCTAACTTTGTATTTAATTTTATGACAAGAATATAAAACTTTGAAGTAACTGCAAGCTTTTAGGCAGAACCATTTGAGTTATAGTCTAGTGATAAAAGACAAAATCATTTTAAAGTAAACTTGAGTTAAAATCTGATATAAAGTAGTTTATGGTTTCATTTGATAGTGGTGTAGGTTTTACCCGATTAAAAAGAAACATATAGCCACTAAAAATACAAATTTATGACCAATCTTTTAAATAGCTCTAATTTGTTATTTTAACACATAATATTGATATTTAATTCTTAGATATATGTTATTATTGACCAAATATATAAGGTACTTCTTTTCATTTATGCATATATTTTTCTATTAGATTAGATATTGTTGCTAGTAATGAGATTATGCTTTTAACGGTTATAAAATTTATGTTTCAAAAGGCTTATAAGAACCAAAATGAATAAAAAATCCTCTTAAAATTCATCTCACTATCTTCAACGCTTAGTCTAAAGGGTGTGAGTCTTTTTTCTTCACAACAAGAGTTTTACAAGAGGCTCTCCTTCTCTCATCTCCTCTCACATTCTTCAATCGTGCCATCCATCCATACATATGATATTTCACTCACCCTTTCGTCGTTATGTCCTCCATGTCCATTTTTCTTTCTTACACATTAGTCTAGGGGCCTTCACTGACGAGAGTGTTTGAGATGGTTTATTAGTTCTTGCTAAAAAGTCGAAGTTTCAATATAAGTTGGTTTATCACACGTACAGATATCAAATTAAGAAAATGGAAGATGGTTATCTAAATTGAATTCGAATGAATTTGAGTTCGATTTAGTTCAGATCTTGATTTCTTCAAGTTGAATTTAAATACTGGAAAATTACTCTTAACGTAAGTGAATTATAATGAGAAAACATTTCAAAAACTACTTATTCCAAAATTAAGTGACAGATTTAGCTTATAGATTCTTTAAAGAGTTTTTAGTTTTCTAATATTGTTACATTATAAAAGCTTGATGGCATATTTACCATTTCCATTGATTTAGATGTCAAACTGGTATTTTAATCGACAAGTAACAGCCATATCATGTTTACATTTGGAGACAAACACATGCTTGTCCACATTTGTGGTATGTTCATTTATTTTATGCCTACACAAAACAAAATAAAGGACAAAAGAATACTTTAAATCAAAGGTTTATGGTTTACCGGCACTTAAATCTCATAGGTTTGGTTTGTGGTTTCCCTTAATTCAAAATCTTTTGATATTGGTGTTATGTGGAGAAATAAATTATAATTATAAAAACCGGCATCTCATATCGTTTGACGCAAAAATAACTAAGGTCGGTGGGTTTTCCACCGACTACCGCGTGAATGACTTAGTGTAACTTGATCATAACCAGAGATGACAATGAAATACGTTTGATATGAGTATTAATAATCACAGTCTAACACATGATTGTAAAATTCATGTTTCGTACCCGGTCCAACATGCATTGTGTATTGAGTATACCCGTTAGTTTTGTTAAAAATATCCGTGAGATTTTAAAATATATTTTTACTGTTTTAATTTTGTATAATTTTATTACTAAACTAGGAATATAAAACTAACAATTAGTAAAATAGTAGATCATTCCATTGCCTAATAATAAAATAAAAATAAAGTTCAAATATATTTATAGTTATGGTTGCAAGTAAATAAGTATGTATTTTTCAAGTAATCAAATCGGGTTACATCAAATATAATATTTGTATCATACCCGCGAATTTTATAATTAAATCACATACATGATCTCATATACGAATACATTACTCACTCCCCGGTTAAGGTTCACTTACCAAATTATATCATATTAGCTTTAGTAAACCCGTATATATCAAATTACCAAATTATATCATATTATCAAATTACACGGGTTGAATAAACAAAATATTAAGTAGAATAAAAATTATTAATAAAAACTATTAATTATTATATACGTTTTTATTAAAGTAGGAATATTTTGTTCAAAGATAAAGTAAACATTTTGTTTCAAAATAACGTTTTAAAAAATCTCATTTTTAAAAATTTTCTTACTGTAATTTCCTATTTTAATTATTTTTTTATAAACAATTTACTTAAAAAAACTAATTTTAAATATTACATAAAAAAGTTTGATTTTTTAGAAAAAAATCTTTTTATAAAAAACTATTTCTACAGAAAAATATTAATAAAAAGATTTTTTTCTTAATTTATTAAAAAAGTAATTATAATGTAAAAATGAATAATAATATTATTAATAACTAATGTAGTTATTTAATAGAAGAGAAAAACAAAAAAAGTTTGATGAGAATAAATGTAATGTTAATATTTTTATTTTATTAGAATAACAAGATTCAAAATGTTTGTGTAACACATGTCAACTAGACGCGTTGAAAAACATAGGGAGAATACAGTATGAATATCATGTATCATGAATGACTACCGAAACGTTGACTTATATGTTTGACTTTAGACGCATTAGTCCACCAATTAGCTTCCACACAACAATTTTTCCCTGTATTCACAACAAAAAACGTTTTGAAGATCCGCTATTCAAAGTTCAAACGGATGCATATTGCTTAATTAGTATTTAGGCAAATCAGGGCTGGCCCATATGAATAAAAAGCCTAGTCCCATCAAAGGTGTACAAATTGGGTTCTAGTTAGGGCTGCAAACGAACTGACGTTCAGCGAACAGTTCGTGAACTGTTCGGCGGGAAGTTCGTTTATGTTCGTTCGTTTAGTAAATGAACGAACATGAACAAGAAAATTTCGTTCGTTTAGTTAAACGAACGAACACGAACACAAGCCGTGTTTGTTCGTTTATGTTCTTGAACGTTCGATAATGTGTTCGTTTATGTTCGTTAATGTCCGTTCATGAACGTTCGATAATGTGTTCGTTTATGTTCGTTAATATGTTTGATTATCTTCTTAGTTTTTGTGTTAGTTATTTTTATGACAAGTATATCAAGTGTTTTTAGATATTTATGTTACATGTTTATTTATTTTTTGTAAATTTTGTGATGAAAATGCCGATTTTATTTTTAAAATAAATATGTGATCATTTGTATTCGTTTGTGTTCATGGACTTCTTTGTGTTCGTCATGTTCATGAACATTTGTTTGTTTTCGTTTGATTTTGTTTGTGTTCGTTTGCGTTCGGTAAGTGTTCATGAACAGTTAATGAACATGTTCATTTTCTTAATGAACGAACACGAACAAGGAAACCCATTCGGTAAGTGTTCGTGAACAGTTCATGAACATGTTTATTTCTTAATGAACGAACACGAACAAGGCATTGTTCGTGTTCGTTCGGTTCGTTTGCAGCCCTAATTCTAGTACCATACCAAATCAGGATGGGTCAAAGATGGTCAACGTCGATTTTGGTCAGACTGGTTGGTTTGAGATTGGTTTTTGAGAGGAAAAAGTATCTCTTCTTGTTGAAACTTTTATCAGGTTTAATATGTAACTCGACTCCATAGCATGTCTTCAACATCCGTCATAGCAAAATTGTCTCATTCTTATATTCTTCATCATGCCACAAGCATCATCATCAATTCGATGTTGATCACCACAATAGAGCATTCACAGTGGATTTTTTATCATTATTTATATAATTACATTAAAATTTACTAATTTTTCTTTTTTCCTTTTCAATTAAATAATACTTTATATTTTATCATTACATTTTCTTTATCCTCTATTCACAACCATTTTAAAAATATTAAAAAATTTATAAAGACAATGATTTCCCAAATATACAAATAAATAGTAAATTTTCTTTATTATTCACTCACAATAATTTACAATCATTTCTATAACATAAGAAACACGCTCACACATTTATAGGAAATCAACTGTGAATTTAGATTCGATCGCTACTTAGGATCTCTTCCTTTGGCGAAGAACAAAGACCTGATCACAACAAGTAGTTACAAGACGACGAGGTAAATTTATATGGGGCTTTCATTAATTAACTAATTTGTGTCGGTGTAACAATTATCTTTTTTTTTTTTTTTGAATGCCAGGTTAATTGTTAGTAATTATTCGCCAACGCTAAGGTTTGAATCCTAAACCTCCAAAGATGCAAAGCCTACCACCTCCTCTTTGGTCAATAGACCAAGAGATCATTTGATTGTTACAATTATCTAACCTGAACTTTTAACCTCTTGACTTAGACAGCTATAAAACTTTTTAGATTATTATTACAAGCCCTTTTAACTTGATAACTACAAACTTTTTACGTTTATGATTGCAATGTACAAAGCCCATTAAAGATAGATGGTTGAACAACTAACAATCATTTGATTCATTCCATATATAGACTGCTAATTTTTAAGCCTAGTTTAAAAAAGTTTAGCATGGAGCAAAATATAACTCAAAAAAGCAAAACTGTTAAAAACCTTCATCAAAACAAATTTTGGTAGATAAACAAAGATTAAACCCTCCAATATATATATACTTCATATCTGAGTTCATTATTCTACCTGACTAATATGTAATAAGCATCATGATTGTTTCATAACCAGGTCCTATTACCTCAAACATCTCGGGCCAACCCCGAAAGGTCACATGACCATCACTAGTCTCGGGTTTGACCACCTTGGCAGGTGGAGGTGAAGGCGGGTCAATGGGTACTTCCTGTTTGAAAGAAGGTGGTGATGGTTTTAACTCTCTATCATATAATTGAGGAGACCCAAAAATATTAAGAAACCCGTTTTTCATGTCTTCAGCAGCCTCAAATAAGCGCGTTATGTTGCCAAACAAGTTGCATTCGATTGCTTCAATATCACTTCGTAGTCCTGGGAAATCAAACTGTGTAACTTGTGATGACAGAGAACCGTTTTTTATCTGTTCTGTTACATCTTCTTCGGTGTATTCCTTGTTAGATTGAACGACCTCTGATGGCCTGTACAGATGAAAGCGATTATCGGTCTTGGTTGAAGAACTTCTATAAAATGGATATAAGGGAAAGTAAAGTAGTATCCAACTTGAAAATTGATGAAGAATGCCTTGAAATCTTAATAAGCTTTTCTTCAACACTGTGACTATAACATAGGAGATTCTTGGTGTTAACTTGTGATGAAATTCTTATCTAGGTTTTAAAAAAGCGCATCCCGAAGGGTGAGGCGTGAGGAAAAAAGCCGCAGGCCTTTAAGACAGAGCTTCACCTACATGCGGGTCAAACTTTGGTTTAATAAAGCACAATGTGCTCTTTGATGTTATTGGTCGCAAAAGACAAGGTGCTAGCCTGCTAGGCGGCGCATCATGTACTAAGGCGCTTGTCTATGTACAACCAACTTTACTTACACTAGAAGTTACGTCGTGACGTCTCTCTCTTCTGTTATTTACATGTCAAACGTATTTATCAAGTAAACCTTCCATAATTTCTTTATCCATTTGGTAATTTTACAAATGAACTTCCAACAGACCCTAACCTTGACCAGTTTTGAATTTTGACCCAAAACTACATGATGCGCGCCTTTTTGACCCTGATGTGTCTTGCTCGCGCCTAGTGACTTTTTAAACCAACGGGGTCAAAATTGGTCAAATATAGGGTTCGGATGAGTCCGGTATGTAAAATGATCAAACAAATGAAACCAATATAAATGTTTTACTTGACTGAAATGCTGATATGCAAAATATACAAGAGGGATGCAACTTTTGCTTCTACATGACGCAATTTTGGTGGATACTGTATGTACCATGAGTACAAGATACGTATTTATTTGTGTTTTTACAATAATATTATAAGAGCATTCACAAGTGTGTTTCTTATATTATATGGAATGATTGTAAATGAATGACAATTGACAAAAAAAAATGTTACTGTTCATATGTATATTAGAGCATTTACAGTGTATTCCACATCTTTATCCATACATTTACATTAAAAATCACTGTATTTTCTCTCTTCTTTTCAATTAAATAATACTTTTTATACCATTATCATTACTTTTTCTCTCTCCTCCACTCACAACCATTTTAAAAAATTTATAGGGATTGAAAAGTGATTTTTCAAATATACCAATCAACAATAGCATTTTTTCTCTCCTTCACTCACAACCACTCAAAACTATTCCATATAATATACTAAACACACTCACATATTTTTAGAGATTCCACTGTAAATGTTCTTAGAGGTGATATTGTTTACCGTATAAATTTTCTACAATTTTTTGAAAGTAGTTGTCAGCGGTGAAGAAAAAAAGTTGTAACGATAAATATATAAAAAAAAATATTATTTAAAAATGAAAAAAAAAAGTAATAATTTTTAGTGTAAACGGAGAACCTAATGTGAACCTAATGTGAATGTTATAAGATTAGCTTAATTTAATATGATCATACAAGTTCTTAGATAGAAAGAAATATTGTAAGCTATATATGCATTACGCTATTATACCTAACGTCATTAACTATTTGCACTCCTACAATTAGTTTCTCATAGAAGACCTAAATTAACAGCAGCTTGTAACCACATAAAAACCCTAAGAACCAAAATCACGAATCCAACATACAGTAATGCATCATATGTTCATATTCAACCTAAAAGCATGATCATACAACGCAATTGAAACTACAAACGAAGATGATTACCTGCCAACACAATCTCTAAGAATTTGCTCGGTTTTCTCGCACTTTTTGATGAATTTTCCAGGCTCCACCTCCTCGGTTCGACACTGCGAAGAGATGATCTTCCTCGTGGAGCATCGAGGTTCGGATCTAGGATTCAGATCGTGATACTCGTTGATTTCACCGGAGTTCCGATGATCATCGTCGTCGTCGTTCCACACCCAACCCATGTTTTTTTTTTCGCTTTTGCTTCTCGTGCAATCGAGAAACGTTGATTTTTATCAGGGGGGGGTTTATTTTTGTGTAATTGCAAGTAAACCCTTTTGGTTTCTAATATTTCATTTCACGTGGTTTTAACGGCTATATTTACCTGTCGGATCAACTCATTAAAAGCTTGAATCAAGTCAGGTATAAACGAGCTTGAATCTGACATTGGATGTCATTTCAATAACTTAAGCTAGCTTAAGCTTAAGACTGAAGCTTGACATGACTATTACGTGAACACAATTTTGTCGATAAAATTATATAATAAATTTTTATACTTGTTGGAAAGCATGACTTATGAATAGTAACGTCTCTTCCTTTTACTTATCATTTCTTTTTAATTTCATTATTTCTTGTTTACGTAAAACCACATAAACCAAATTGAGAGTATGCTCCAATGTAATTATCTTGAGTGTTTGCTTAAAACAAATATGTCAAGATTCGAGACTCACAACGGTAGACGGTAGCCTTTAGTGTATTTAACACCAAGCTGGGTCATAATATTGATTGGTTGTTTTTTATTATGTTCTAAAAAAATTGTATTTAAAACCAAGCAGATCATGATATTTATTTTTAAATTTATTTTTATATTCTTTAACGCTCATTTTCACAATGTAATATTTTTTTACGGCATGTTTATTTTGAGAATTTAAATTTTATTAAAACTAAGCATCTGCGACACACAAACATAACCCAATATACTAGAGGCGTTGCACCCGTATACAACCTGTTTACAAGGGTTATACATATGTATAAAGGAGATGATTGACCGCATAAGTATGCTATATGACACAATTGATAGAATATAAACATGACTAATAGATTGATGTAATATCACAAGGGGTGAGAGCAATTTGTAGACTCCCCTCAAAGAGTGTTCTTAGCATGACCCTTGTAATTAATTTAAAAAAAAAACTGATTTGTATATTATGATTATACCTAATAAATACATAAATCAATTAAATAACAAACGAGTTAAGCTTGAGCCGAGCTCAAGGTTAAGACAGAGCTTGAAACGCTCAAGCTCTAAATTAAACAAGCCAAGCACGGCTTACCATTTTTGCACCCCTCACAGACTTATGGAAACCCCATTCATGGATTACATCAGCAGTGAAACTGGCAACTACGACCAACTTCCCAAACAAGAAGTCTAAACCTAAAAGAATGAAAAGAAAAAAAGAAGCATTTTCTTTATTCACTTTCAGCAACAGGGCTACAACATTCATGTGATTGCCTTCAATGGGTGTATATAAATAAAGAAAATATAAATAAACAAAAATGAAGTTTCATATTAAAAGGGTTACAGAATCATAGCTTCTTAACGATCTCTCGTTCACGCGATGGTAATATGTCATCTCTGAATCGATTTTAGGGCTTCATCAAAGTTTTTACTTCCAAAAGCATTTGCAAAGCAGTTAGACCAATGAATCAGTTTTTCTTCCATCTGCAAGAATACAGTGTCAATGTGTCTCGTAACTATATTCAATAATTTCTTACCATCACAAATCAATATAGGTGGCAATCAAGACCCATTCTTCAAACAATGGGTCGACTTGGGGTAAAAAAAAATATAGCAGGTGAACCTATTTTAATATTTTGGCAGAACCTGTTTTGACGCGAACTAAACTGATAATAGTATGGTCCGTTTTGACTCGGACCCATTTTGGACCGACTCGTGTGTTTTGACGTGGTTATAACTCAATCATCTTCAACCCCAAGTGCTAACCTTTCTCATTCTTTTCATCAAGATCCTAATTTCACAGAAATTTGGATGTGAACGCTTGTTAACTGTACCTGGGATTGTATCTTGTATAGTGCTTGAGAATCGGCGGCTTCTTCCACAGCTTCCCTAATTTCCATGATCTGCCAAAATACATACTATGCAGCGTGACGCCGTGACCTTAAAAAAATGGCACTTCATGTTTACACAAAATCCATTTTAAGCCAAAATAGCACAGATTACCTCCCTAACAGTCCGTGTTCTGAGACAGTTTGTTCTTCATCTACTTCAACACCTTCAAGCCTCATCTGAGAAGGTAGAAACATAAATAAGTACCAAAAAAATTTTAAAAATGTACAGATAGCAAGTATTGATATCAAAAGTCTGGAGAACTATAAGTTCAAAGTAGGAGATACTACTCAACCAAGCAACAGTGAACACACTTTGTATCAGCAAGAGCTTTGTATTTAAACTCAGTAGAGGAACAGGAACTACATGTTACTTGTTAGCGGTCCATGGCATAAGTTTAGCCCAAAAAGACGGTGAATATACTATTGAAAGTATGATGTAGGAGCCTAGGGAACAAACTAAACACCCAAAAAGTATTTAAGGAAGCTGATAGCATGAGTTTTGTCTTTAATAGCGGTTTGACTATTACCAATGAAACTCTTTAATCTCGTTAGCACCGATGATAGCGTGAGTTCTGTCTCGCTTAACATGTAATCCCACTTACAATTAGCAATATAGTATTAGAGGCAGTGAGACAATAGAAGTTGATATCTGCCACGGGGCTGTGTGCCCCGACGCAACCCACAAATAACGCTTTGCATCCGTCAAGAAGAACTAAAGAAAAGAAGTAGTGAAAACCGGCCAAATTATGCAAAAAAAATACAGAAACAGTTAAACCTAGTGTGTAAACATCTAAAATCGCTTGCAACCAACCTAAAACATATCTAAAAACTGCTAAAAATAGCTTGTTTACATTGCGTGCCTTGCTTGTCTAGGCCCTTGGGCACTGGTTTTAAGCGCCTTGCACATGTTCACCATAGCGCCACGTATGCGCCTACGTACAAGTTCACAATAGTTGTGAGGACATCTACCTATTAAGATAAGCACATTGGGTTCACCATTATGCATCTTCAATCTTGTTTAGCATTTAGTGTATATTCTCTAGAGGGATGTGCGAGCGACATAAGACATTCTAGGGCAAGCTAAAGATCTCAAGCAACTGTGCCTAGCTTTAAAGATGGTGGGATAATCAGCCAAGTGACGTGTGTCATTAGAAATCTCAAGAAGATAACTAGGGTATCCTTTGGAGCAGAGGTGGCTTAGGTAGGTGAGTGTGAGATGGACAAGGGACTGTCTCGTGCAAATAACTAAATAGGTTAGCGGTAAGTGAGTTTTCGCGGGTGGTAGCAGGTTCTCATGGTTACAAAAAAATATAATAAACCATTGTAACAAGAGACAATTGAATCATGCCCTTCCAACATTTGTAGTTGGTAAGAGCTAGGTTGAAGTGAGGGATCTATCACACATCATTTAATTGATTCTTGAACTCAAATATACACACTGCCACACACTATGTTCACAGAGAAAGAAACACACGATAGTGAAAAGAATATGATTATTTAAGTATTTAGGTCAAATAATAGTTTAAAAGTAGATGCCACAAAAATAATTATGATTATTTAGGGGTCATTACATGTAAATCCTTAAATAAAACAGAAGTTTCCAAACACCAAACTACTGAAAACAGCTTGATTACATATTATTCACAACTTCACACAGCATAAACACATTCAAGAACTATTTTCTACACCCCATTATGTTAATCTAAAATCCGATTATGATTTAATCACATAATCATCATGACAAAACCCCTAACCCTGTAATTAATCTACTCGACATGGGAAACAAATGCTGAATGCTTGTACTTAATAGATAAATCGCTCTTGACAATGGTTTACGAATCGTTGTATATGCATCAATAACCCTAGAACACTGTTCAGCAGCATACTCTCTTTCTTCTACATAACATCAAGAAACATATGCATGAACAAACAAAAACAGAAATTAAATTAACATCGTATTAAAGATCAATTACTCAAAACCTAGATTTTGTGTGAACCAGATCAGGGTTGCAGTTCTTCTGCCAGTTTTGTACATTCCTTCTAGACTTCCATCTTCAATATCAAATTTCTTTCTCTGTTATATGTAATGAGTAACTAAGAGAGTCAATTTTTGACGACACATAACACGACACGAACCTAACAGAAAATTCATGGGTTGGGGTTCGATATAAACAATTTCGAGATGAACACACGAACCCATTTAGTAATACGAGTTGCGTTTGTGTCAAACCAATGAGTTCACAAGTGGCTCCGTTAACCACATTATTACCTTCACTTATTAATACATGTGTTTTATGTCATAAATTAAATGGTTTGATATTTTTATGACATATATAATGCTTAAAGAATAAATTAACATAATAATTTGTAACTAAAATTAACTGTTTTATATACATTTGTTTTTCATTACAAAATTATAATTTTTAAAGTTATTATGTGAGGTAAATAAAAATATCAGGTTGAGTGGTCGTGTTCGTGTCAC
>JACCIY010001643.1:0-62303 GCA_025506505.1 Flaveria sonorensis | reverse complement strand
AGTGTTCACAGCGCATGAACTTTGTGCATCGCTGTGAACATATCAAACATTTGATGAAAGGATCCATAGCTCCGCTGTGAAGAATCAGTACAATGGACCAAGGGTTTACAGTGTATGAACAAAATTGTTCATCCACAGTGAATCAGTTCTCATACGCAGTGTATAAACTATGTGCATAGCGCATGAACAAATTGTTCATCCGCTGTGTGCACAGTACAACATACAGCACACAGTGTAAAATGCACAGCCGCATGAACACTGTCCAAACAGCGGATGACCTAATTTAATTTAAGTCATTTTTGCACAGCGCATGAACACTGTTCATACAGCTATGGTTTGCGCATGAACACTGTATTCACAGCGGATAGTTAATTGTCCGCTGTGTATTTAAACCACACTTACAGATTTCTTTCTTTTTACAACCAAAGAGAGAGAGAACATTCAAAATTTCAAAATTTTAAAAAAAAAAACACCGTAAACCCTAGTTACCCTGTTTGATTAAACATTAAAAAAACACACACGATTCACATCTGTTTGATAATCAAAAAGTATAACAAATGATTAACACGCTGAATCATTCATAAAAACATCATCCAAATTGTTTCTGATTCATACATTGTTCGACTCTGTCGAACTGAGAACATTCAATCGACAATATGAAAGTTGATGTTAATAATCAAATTAATCACTGGAAATGATGTTATTAGGACTTAATCAATGTAGTTAGGCTGATTATTTTTGGTGAAATTTGATTAAGTGTTCATGTGATGACATGAACATACATGGTGTTCATGCAAAAATCATACAAAAGTACTGTTTGATCTTTGAAAATGTTGAAAAGTTTTTTAATAAGTGTTAAAACTTGGTAAACATCTCAATAGACTCTAAACAAACATAAAAAACAATGGTTGAACCATAAATTGATGGTTTAAATAGTTGTCCAATCATGCAAAATAAATTGTCAGTTGACTTTAAATAGTCAAACCGTCATTGTGCTCAAAAACACATATAACATGCATTTCAATCATACATTAAGTGGTTTATCATACATAATTATTCATTTCACAAACATTCAAAGGACACTTAATCAATTTTTCATCATATCAAACATACATATACTTATTACATATCACCAACACTTATCTTGTTTTATGCAGGTATGGCAAACTGGTGTTTGTCAGAGATCACAAACATATGTGCATATATCAGAATATGACTCTCCTAAGTCAGAGAACTACAGAGATATGATCCAAGCTATCAGGCAAACAAGACTGGTGCATGCTATGACACAAGGCCAGATTTTATGAGGATCACATTGTCCAATTTTGGACAAATGCAATCTGGGAGAAATTGATGATCAACAAGTACTTATATCTACTGTGCATGAACAACAGATCATCATTTCTGAAGAAGTTATAAGAAGAGTGCTACAACTTGGAGAAGTCGATACTGATGGCCCAGTAGAGTTTGATGAACACTATGTTTTACATGTGTTCAGGCAGATTGGCTTATACAGGATATTGAGAGAAAAACAGATCAAGAAGTCATATGTGTGCACAATTTAGATTCTTGATGCATACATACCAAAAGACTATGACCAACAGGAATACTGGCTGGGAGCCACATCTCTGAGAGCCTCATGTGCTATAGCAAGTATATATAGCAAGAAGACCTTTCAATTTTGCTGCACAAGTGCTGAATGGGCTAGTGTACAACATCACTGGGGTGAGGAACAAATTCCTGATGTTTCCCAGATTCATCCAAATGATTATAGATGATCTCCTTCCAAAAATTCCAAGACAAGGAACCATATCCATCATGTGCACTTCAATGAGCATGTCTTAACAGGATAAAATCTAGCATTTACCAAGGGAATGAAGTGCCTATACCTCCATACATGATTGATCATGACATCCCTGTTCCTGAGGTATTTCTGAGGATTCTAGGATAGGATGAGCCTTTAATGCTTTACCAACATGCCATCCAACAAGCACCATCATACAACCACCACCAATCATTCAACAAGAACAACTAATCCAACCAGAACACCCAATTCTACCAGAACAACCCCTTAGCCCACAACAGCCAGTCCCACAAGAACAAACCATTAAGGAGGAATTCCAACAAGCTAAAAACATACAGTGGATCTACATTTCCCTTCACCTCATCACAACCCAACTTTATCTAATCAACAAACTTTATCATCTCTTTTGAGATATATAGATACAGCCCTTGAAGAACAATCTGATGAACATGAGGATGTTAGTACATCATCTCATGAGCCTATACAAGAACAGACAATCACTATTGATGAAGCTGAAACAAGCAGTGAAAATCTCACTGAAGATGATAGTGAGCATACCAAAGTCTTTCTCTTTACAGAATATAAAAAGCTGATTGAAAGATCAAACAACAGAGCTAAGAGACTAAGAGAAAAGATTGAAGTGAAAGATAAAGAAATAGAAAAGTTAGAGTCTGATCATAAAGCTCAAAAGTGATTGTTAAGTTTGTTGAAAAACAACTTGAACAAACCAAAGGTGAATTGAAAGCTAAAGACAATGAGATTGAATACTTGGCTAAACAATCACAATCAAGGGAAAATGAAGTAGATGATTGAAGAGGATTACAGAGGCTTAAAATGAAGAAATAAAGAGATTAAACAGAGAGCTGGAATAGACTGACACTCAACTGAATGAGGAAGAACATTTAGTAGATCTTGAACAAGATATGAGTGATTTTGAAATGGCTGAAGAAGAAGAGATAAGACAACAGAAAGAAGACCAACCAGAACTGGCACTGATCATTACTGAAGAGTCATACTCTATGGATCAGTTGTTCAGTGAAGCCAACCCCTTTGAAAAAATCCATTATTTACCTATCTTGAGACAGCACTTTCACAGTCCAGATCCACAAGGGCAAGAAACCAGCATTGTTCCTTATAATCCTCTCTCTGCCAAGCAAAAGGAACTAATCATACAGTATGCTGAGACTACCTCTGTTCAACCTGAACAAGCAACAGCAGAAGCTTCATCATCATCACCACAAGTAGAAACTTATGAGAGAAAGAGGAAGATAACTTACTTGGGTTCTTCATCAAAAGGCAAGACACCAGCAGAAGAGTCTGAAGCACCAAAATCACCTCCATTTAAGCTGCTCAAGGTGAAGCAAGAACAACCTGAGTATGCTGATCAATCCAATTAGAAGAAGGTGAGATTGCCCAGAGTTCTAAATCAAAGCAAGTCATTATTTTATCAGACTCTGAGGAAGAACAAGAAGAAAGTGATTCTAAAGATCCTCTTCCAAACATACAAGACCTATTCCCTGATGACCCAGAGACTCTTATAGGAATAGAGTTGGTCTCTAAAGGTTTCCCTTATGATGCTTTCATGCAACTGAACCTTTCTGAAGTAAAGGATTTGCTCAAGGACTTTCAGGAAGTAATGAAGAATGAAACTGAGCAAACCTACAGAAGGTACAAAGAGATCAAAGATCAGCAGGAATTGCAGAAAAACCTGCCAAATGATCCACAAATAGAAAAGATGACTTATCAACAAGTGAAGAGTTGGTTAAGTCACACTCGGATTCCTTATAGATCATATGCAGGGAGGTCACTATCCAGATGAAAGATATGGCCAGGGAGATTTATAAGAACATGCTCTCAAATGCCCTGAAGCCACAAGTGTTTAGACCTCATCCTGCAACATCACTCTAACATATCATCAAGCTCCACCTGAGCTACATCCTATAGAACCAAGAGAATTTATGCCACCAGGCTATGGCCTGAAGGTAATGAAGTAAGTGAAATGATTAATGAGAAGAAGGTAATGAAGTAAGTGAAATGATTAATGAGAAGAAATTTTGTTAAAATATATGACAGAATAACTCTTACCGCGGGTGCAAATGAAAGAAAGATTATGGCCTGGAAGTATGACGAAGTATGGGATGTTGTTTTAGTGAAAAGAGTATCTGGATTAGTCCAATATATCCTATATATCCCAATTAGGCTCCTTGTCCTATGAAGACAGACTTGACCTTCTCCAACTGAGAATGGTCAATCATACAAACAATACAAAAGGAGCAGACTACTTCCATATTCTGAGAACCAACATGCATAAACGAATTAAAGGCCAAAGTAGACAAGGAGGATAAACTCCATATTGAGAGATTGAGGAGAGAGCAAAGAGCAGCTGGCAAGGGTAAACAACAACAGACATTTAAACAGATCAACTAGACCCTGAGCTGCTAGAAAGAGTAGGTTATCCTCTAAGACCTTCTGATCTGAAGTTGATAATGAAGAATATTGAAGGAAACCAGCACACACATCCAATCACCAGATGGTATTATGACAAAACCATTTTGAGGTGGTGTTGGAAAGGAAACTTGAAGGAAAAATGGCCGAAGAGATAAGATTGTTTGACCCTATAGAGATCAAACTTCTTCACCCATCTTATGTCTCTTTCTTGAAAACAAAAACTTTTCAAGCCATACAAGATGTACTTTGCAAGGGTGACTGCTGTTACTTCATTCATATGCTGAGGATTCTTGGCACAGTCTATGTCAATGTAGCCTTGAAGAAGAGGCTAGAGACTAAACAGCAGCCACTCACCCACATTGAAGGAATTACAGGAATGAGAATCTCTGAGAATAATAACTTAGAGATACTCAAGGGAAAGCATGTTGTCACCACTTTGGTGAGCAACATTGAAGTTCAGAGTCTTGATCAGTCCACTCTGGAGCAGCTGGTTCACCTAACAATAGAAAGAAAGTATGAAGATCAAAGGAGTGCAGTTGACTACTTCACTGAACATATAGTCAACTGTAGGAATGACTTCAAGATCACAGCTCTCAAAGATCAGGTGAAAAAAGCTGAAGCTGACCAAGCCATAGAGCAAGACATTAAAGATACTCTTAAGGCTATGGAAGAAGCCCAGAAGAAGACTGATGAAGCAGAACCATCTCATTCCTAAGTTTCTAAACACATAGCTGGGAAAACAAACAAACAAACATATCCTTCTTTATTATTATGCATTCATACATTCATACATACATGTGCCCTTATGCACATGATATCGTACAATCATTCATACATGTGGTTTTTATACATGGTATCATACAATAATACATACATGTGTTGTTGATACAAACACATGAGATTCATGCAAACATACATATATGTGTTAATAAACACATGGATTCATACAATCATTCATATTTGTTTTATTATGCTAACACTTGAAATCATTCAATCAATCAATCATAACAAACATGTGTTACACATGTAATCAATCAAATATACACAATAACAATCAATCATACAAGTAAATAATCAAACAATCAATCATACAAAAATACAATCAAAACATGCATAACATTCAAGACAAACAAAAACAAACAAAACAATTATTCATAACAAACCCAACACACACACATTGTTCTAACAAACAAAATAGTAACAAGCAAACATAAGAGTTGGCAACATCATACTTAGGGGGAGTATTGTTGGACTCAACAACTGCATTAAGAATTAATGCATAAAAGTATGATGCTTTCCACATCAAGCATAACAAACATAATGTGTTTTAACATCCAAAACAATCATTTAATAACACATTAACATCATTAACATTCATAACAATCACTAATATTTGTTTACATTTCTTTTTCAGGTTTGTACATAAAAGGAAATTTTGACAAGTGATCGCAGCGGATGAAGAAAGTCTCACAGCGGATGAAGATCATCAGCACCGGATGAAGATTTGCTTCCAAGTGTGTGCAGTGGATGAACAACCATCCCACAGTGGATGAAGAACTCACAACGGACAACATTCCACAGCGGATGTTCATCCACAGGGGATGAACATCCACAGTGGATAAACAAACAAGATGCACAGTGGATGACAAGCTTCTCCATAGCGAATGAGATATTATCCACAGCGGATGACTTATTCTCCACAGCGGATAGCTTAGACACTTAGGATTATGTTTATGTAATTTTCATTTACATAAGGGTAGTTTAGTAATTGTATATAGCTTTTGTGTATAGGCTATAAATAGAATGCTACTCTAATCCTTTGTAAGCTTTTGAACGAAATCAATACAATCAAGTAGTTAATTTTCATTGTGTTCTTGCACATACACCATACACACACAAACACACACACACATACACTGATTTCATACTCTATCATTATGGGTTTTCGCACCATAATGTTAGTGTGTTGAAGTTGAGAGATTATGAAAAGATCATTGGGAGAATCAACCTTTTATTCATGTTCATCATGAGTTTAAGCTGATTTCATCACTTTGTCAAGTAGCTTGGGTACATTCTTCTGAGTGTATTCCAATTTTGTGATCAGAGACACAACATGCTCTTTACTGAGCATGAGTGCATTGTTCTCAAGCCCGGGGTGGTCATTCCACAAGAGAATATACTGCTCAGAGCCCTCAAGAAAGGGAACATGTGCAAGACGGACTTGTAGGAAACATCCCCTTCAGGAGAAGTTTCTTACTTTCTATCTAAGGCCAATAGTGATGAGTCCTTCCTTTGGCTTAAAAGAATGTGTCATGTAAACTTTAAGAACATGAATAAATTAATTAAGAATGATTTGATAACTGGAATGCCAAAGAAAGAGTTTACAAGTGATGATCATTGTGTTGCATGCCTGGAAGGGAAGCAACAAAGGTATCTCACAAGCCAAAGGCAATAAACTCCATCACTACACCCCTACACTTATTACATATGGATCTCTTTGGCCCCACCAGTGTAATAAGTTTAGGAAGAACATTTTATTTCCTGGTGATCACAGAAGACTTTATAATATATACTTGGGTCTTCTTCCTTAGAACTAAGGATGAGACCCCTGAGATGTTAAAGAGTTTCATTCTAAAAATTGAGAATCAATGTGATCACAGGGTCAAGATCATAAGATGTGATCAAGGAACCAAATTTTAAAACCAAATCCTTGATGTATTTTGTGATGAAAAGGGTATTAGAAGACAATATAGTGCTCCAAGACTCCTCAGCAAAACGGTGTTGCTGAGAGTAGAAACAAGACACTTATTGAAGCTGCAAGAACCATGTTGTCTGACTCTAAACTGTCCATCACCTTCTGGGTAGAGGCAGTCAACACTACCTATAATGTGCAGAACAGAGTCTCATAGTTAAGACACATGGTAAGACTCCTTATGAACTGTTGCACAAAAGGAGACTTTCATTGGTTTTCTCTAGTCATTTGGATGTCCTTACACCATCTGAATACCAAAGATCAAATAGCCAAATTTGCTGAGAAATCAGATGACGGACACTTTATTGGATACTCTTCCCAAGCCAAGGCTTATAGTGTATACAATCTTAGAACCAGAGTAGTTGAGGAGTAAGCCAATGTGACCTTCAATGAGCACACAACTAGTATGAAAAGTTCTGGTCCTGATTGATTGTTTAATCTTGATTTAGTTACCAACTGTTTTAACAAATATTGTGAGAATGTTTCGAGATCTACAAGTATCTTATCAACAAGAGATTTTGATCCAAGATTTGAGCTGAGAAGACCAAGTGTAAAAACTACTTCAGTTCTAGTGGTAACTAGCCCTACAGTTGGAAATCCTGTCAGCACAACCATGACAAATTCTTCAACTGACACATCTGAGGTGCCTATAAATTCCAGCACAGAGGCATCGGACATAGATGAAGGAATTTCCAATATAGGAGGAGATGGAGGTACTAATAGTGATTAGGAGTTTTTTGATGCTGATAACCACTCCATAAAAGACAACACCAATGATGTAACACACTCATTAGATCAAGTATCACATGATAAGTGTGTTGATGTGGTGGATGACTTTCAAGCACCATATCCTAATTTCACAAATATAGATCTATCCATATAACTTGCTATGATTCCTTAACTGAGAATGCACAAGTCCCATCCCACCAGAAACATCATTGGAGATGTTGAGACTAAGGTAAGAACAAGAGGACAAATCCATGACAAAAATGTTTGTCTTCGCTCTTGTTTCTTGTCCCAGATAGAGCCTAAGAAGATTGAAGAGGCTTTGAAAGATGGAAGTTGGGTTGAAGCAATGCAGGAAGAGTTGCTTTAATTCAAAGGCAAAAGGTTTGGAATCTATGTCCTCTTCCTTAAGGGAAGACTATCATAGGTACCAAGTGGGTATTTAGAAACAAGAAGGATGATAGAGGACTTGTCATCAAGAACAAGGCTAGACTGGTTGTTTAAGGATACACGCAAGAAGAAGGAATTGACTACATAGATGTCTTTGCTCCTGTAGCAAGACTTGAAGCTGTTAGGATATTCCTAGCTTTTGCTACATCCAAGGATTTCAAGGTCTACCACAATTGATATCAAGCGTGCCTTCTTATATGGGGTGATTGATAAGGAGGTGTATGTCAAACAACAACCTGGCTTTGTAGACCCAGATCATCCTGATTATGTCTGCAAGCTTGAGAAAGCTCTCTATGGGCTGCATCAGGCTCTAAGGAAGTGGTATGAGTCACTATCACAGTATCTTTATAAGTATGGATACAAGAGAGGTACTATTGATAGAACACTCTTCATCAAAGGAACATGAAATGACTTGATGTTGGTTCAAGTTTATGTAGATGAAATTATCTTTGGGTCAACTAATTCAAAGCTCTGCAAAGATTTTGAGAAGCTGATGAATAATAGATTTAAAATGAGTGCCATAGGGGAACTCAATTTCTTTCTAGGAATTCAAGTAAAGCAGGTTGACAATGGCATCTTCATAAATCAGTTAAAGTATGTGCAAGACATACTTACCAGGTTTCACTTGACCGAGTGCAAGGTTGCTAAGACACCTATAGCCAAAAATCACTCTCTTGGACCAGATCTTGAGGGGGAGTGTGTTTGTGAACATCTTTACAAGACTATGATTGGGTCTCTTATGTACCTCACTGCCAGCAGGTCTGATATCATGTTTGTTATATGTATCTGTGCAAGATATCAAGCCAACCCTAGGATGTCATACTTGGTTGTATCAAGAGAATTCTTAGATATCTCAAGGGTGCTCCCAAATTGGGCCTTTGGTATCCAAAGAATTCTAACTTCAATCTGTATGCATATACAAATAGTGACTATGGTGGCTGTAATATGACTGCAAAGTCAACATCCGGGAGATGTCAATTTCTTAGTGGAAGGATAGTCTCATGGAATGCAAGAAACAATCCTGTGTATCTATATCAACTGCTGAAGCTGAAACATTGTTGCTGCAAGCTGCTGTGCTCAAGTGCTTTGGATTCAGAATCAGATGTTAGACAATGGATTCAACTTCAAGGAGACTCCATACATATAGACAACAACAGTGCTATCTCTATCACAGAGAATCCAGTTTAGCACTCAAACACAAAGCAGATCAATATCAGGTATCATTTGATTAGAGATAATTTTGAAAAGGGATGATAAAACTAGTCAAAGTTAACACAAATAAAAAATATGCTGATCTGACATAAAAGCTATTAATGAGCAGAGATTTAAGTATCTAGAATCAACAATTAGAATGATTAACTTTGATTAGATTCTTCTTAAACTAAACTAAAAATTATTTTTAATAATATGTGTGTCTTAAGTTGTCTATATCATCACCATATAATCCCTGTGTACTTTGGAAGAAACTTTTCAAAATGATATCCCTTAGAATTTTCAAAATTTTGGAAATATTTTCCTTTAGGAAGATAACAAGTTGTCTTCAGCAGAAAATTATGTCTTCAAAACAAATAACTACTTCTGAGAATTAACCTTCGGAAGAAATTTGAACATATCTTCCAAAGCTTATACTTGTCAGTAAGTACTTATATGTATTGAAGGACTATTTTCTTCCAAAAGCAATTAAGTCTCTGAAGACTTATTCTCTTATTGAATAAGATTTCTCATATTTGATATCTTCCAAAGCAAAATCTATCTAGGAAGTTAAAAATACTTTAAGTATTTTTCTTCCAAAGAAAAATTCTTCAAAAACTAAGGAATATCTTCCGAAGACAAATTTTCTTCGAAAGATTTAGACTTCCAAGAAAACTACCTGTTTGAGCACTTTTTCAGAGGTGGGACCAACATTTGGATTTCAAAGTTTATCAATTAATATTAACTTTGTCTCAAATCCATATCATATATATTTGTACAACAGTTCCCCTTCTTTTACTATTCTCCTTCATCTGCAAGATTCAAACCCTAAATTCACCTACAAACCGACCTTGTTCCTACCTTAGTTCATCACAAAGCTACTCAAAATGGCTAACCCTGATCCCCGAAACCAATTGGATTTTACCATGCACTTACACAGGCAACATAATCAAGTTGCTCTATCGTCGTTTGAGAATGATCCTGGTTTCTCAGACGTTTGCCGCTTCTTATCTCTAACCAACTACCTTACTATTGACCCTCCATTATATTAAGATCAACTTTTAGAGTTCCGGAGGACCTGCCAAGAGGTCATCTTGGATGGTAGGAAGGCATTATCTACCACAGTATAGGGGAGGACGGTTTTCATCACTCCAGCCACCATCAACACCCATCTAAGGCTGGATAATGAAGAGGGTGACTTGTCCTTTCCTAAATATGTTGTTAATGACTCATTTCGGTAGATGGCTATGAAGGGATTACTACCTCCTCCATATGGTCATCCACTTCGTTTCAAACAAACATGGATAATGGGACCAAATTCCTGAAGACCTTTCCTCTATAGTCCATGGAATGGTGCAAGGGGTCAAGTTTAGGTATTCTCAATTTGTATTTACAAATCTGCTTGCAAACTTGGACTTCTTAGAATATTACATGTTCCTTAGATATGTTTAGTACATTCTTAACTGTGAACTGGGCTCACAGTTAAGGGGAAAAGGTAATGTTCTTAAATTGGGACAGATGAAGCCTAACATCTTCAAGATAATGAGAAAGCCAACTGTTGGCATCTCAGAGGTAGAAACAACCCTGGTCCCAAAAATGTTCAAGCTCATTGCTCAAGGTGACAATTAGCAGCACCAACCAATGTTGAACCCATGCCTTCTACATCTACAACCCCCACACAGCCACAAAACACCATCACCTACCAAAGAAAATCCAAACGAGCCCCTACTCAGTCTACTCAGGTTGAGCAGGCCCCCAAATCACCGACCATACAGGAAGAAGTAGACACTGGAGCTCCCACTTCTCCTGAGGAGCAAACCACTTCCATTCTTTCTATGATAAGTGCTGAGGTTCCTCATGCTTATCCTGATGAGCTCACAATCCCAGCCTTAACCTTTACTCAAAGTCTCAAAACTCTAGTGATCAACCTTGAAGGGAAAGTTTCCATCCCCAGCCGCTTGATCTTAACCAACTAATTCCTAACCTTGAATTCTATGATGATGAGGATATAGAATTCAGTGAGTACCATGAATCTCTCTTCTCCACCCCTACTCAAGGAGAGATGAGTGCTCCGGCATCACCTATATCTAGCCCACATCATCCATCCATAACTAAGGTGGACCGTCCTGAACCTATTCAGGAGGCCCATATGGAAGAGGCTCTCACTTTTGTAACTGATTACATAATTCAAGCCTCAACCAAGGCAACCCAGCCCATTGACACTTCTTTTGAAGCTGTTAATGTACAGGGAAAACTAGCATCCAAGAAACTGAAGCTGGTGATGAGGAAGAAGACTTTGGTCCTATTCTCTTATCCCCCCATGATTCTTTTGATGAAGATTAGGGGAGTATGCAACTAAAGGTGCACAAACTGACTCAACTCTTCACCTATTTAGTTTTCAAGGTTAGTCACCCAGAATCTCAGGTGACTAACTTATAAAGAAGGGCCAATGATCAGCAACTTGAGATCATCAATCTCAAGGGCAAGTTAGCTGAAAGACCCATCCAGAGGAGTCAACCAGGCCCATTAGAACCTGTGGATATGGTGGACTTAACTCCTAGCTCTACTCCCCTGTGCAAGACGGTGATGCTACCAAAAAGGGGGAGAAAGTCCTACTTACAATCACAGAACCTGGGAGTTCCTCTCAGAGCATGGACATGGAGGACTCACCACCCTCACTTGCAGTTATCCATACTCTACAACCTCCTCAAGTTCATATTAATGTGGACTCTCTCATTTAAAGTCTGTTTGAGGAGGGTATACCAAGGGCAATGCCTACTCCATTTCACCCAGCTGAAAACCCAATAGTGGGATGGAGGTATGATGATCAAATAAGAGCCCTGGTAATCTCTAGGTCTCAAAAACAAGATATTTTCAACAACTACAACCTGAGATACTATGAGAGAACATATCTAGTTAACCTCCCACTTGCCCAACCCAAGTCAAAGGCAAGTTGCAAGGTTGGCTGATAGGATTCAACAAAGCATGCTTGAACAGTTCAAGCTTAGAAGAAGACTATATAGACAGACGCTAGTAGGCAAGACAGTTGGTCAACTGGACGTTAAGGTGGACCCTAAGATTAGTTTTAAAGGGGAAACCTTGATTGAAGGCCTAGCAGTTGAGCCTGTGAACCTTGAGACAAGAGCTGCTTCAACACCCTCGGCACCTACTACCCTCAATGAGGCACAAGCTGGTGAAGGTGTCTCACAGCCTCTCTCTGGCCAGAGCCTAAGTGAAGAATCAAGCAATGAAGGCCAAAGCTCTCTCTAACCTGAGTCACACAGGCCTGTGAGTGACAAAGGTAAAAGAAAGATGACTCTTGAGGAGATCAAAAAGGAGAAGAGAGAAAGGAAGAGGATGACAAGGGGAGAGAGTTTAAGTGGGACCCTTAGCCTTATAGAAGCTGCAATCCGGGCTGCCCTTAGGCTAAGCACTTAAGATGATGAGTTAAGGGTAGCTAGATTAAAAGTCTAGGAACTACAACATTGATGAACTCATCTCTTTTCCCTTGGAGGAATTGAAGGAACTAGCTAACAAAGAATTGCCAAAGGAAAGGAAGAAAGCTGAGGATGTAGAACTGCTCCTCAAGATCAAAGAAGAAAGAAGAAGAAAAGAATTTATAAAGCTCCTTCACTCTCCCCAATTCAGGAAAGCACTGAGACAGAGGTTGTAGCTGCTGAACAACAAACACAAGAAGGTAAGGAACAAGACAGATAAAACATGATCACCTACCTGAGTGCCACAGTTCTCTATCAGGCAGTAGACCTTCTTCCCTTACCTTATGACTACATTGAGTTTAAATACCTCAAGCAGCTTGAGCAACAAGTTCTAAAAGAGCAAAAAGCTGCTAAGAGGAAAATGAGGGAAGAGTCTGCAAAGTCAAGAGCCACCATCAGAGCAAACTTGAAAAAATCTGTTGACAGACAGAAGATGGTGAGCTTCTTGAAGCTGTATGGATTCTCCAGAAGGAGACTTAGTCTAATATCTCTATCCACCATGGATGAGACATTAGAGTGATCAAGCAGAAGATCAAGAGGGGTGAGCTGGTTGACTTGCATTCTCCACCAAGTCAGGCTGCACCTGAAGCTGAGGTCAAGGTTGAACCACAAGAGACAACATAACCTGGACCTAGTGCTGCATCACAGCGAACCTCATCTTCTGATCCATAGTAGGGTCCTGACCCTTCTCCTTCTGAACCTATAAAGGACAAGGACCCAACTGAGGAAGAAAAACAAGAGTAATCTGGTACTGCAGTCCAGTCTCCTCAGTTAAAATACAGAAAGAGGAAAAGGATGGCCATTAGAAGGGACAAGAAGAAGAAGAAGTCCAAGGCATCCACCTCTACACCTCAAGATGGATCAGAACATCCTGAGGGTGATTAAGAAGAGGCTGCTCGTCTAACTCCTATTCAAGTAGAGTCTCTTGCTGTTGAGAGACCCATTATGTCTTGGATGTTTACAACCAATCCAGACAGATGGTATGTCACTAGAGATCAAGGAGGTCAAGATCTATATTTCTGGCAAAACATACTTGACCTCCCTCTGTATAATCTCTATGACATGAGGAGATACTTTGAGAGGCTAAGGAATCCTGACCAGCTGATGATCAAAGGAGTGGTCTTGATTCTGATGAGGACTATCAACAGATGAAGATCAAGAATCAAAGATCTCTTCAGTTTTGGTAGCATCAGCCTAGGGGGAGTTTGTAACACTTGGAGGCTGATGCAACCAAAGAACAACCAAGAGCTCTCAGCATGCAGAAATGAAGTACACGGAAGTTACTCCGGAAGATTTGATACAACTCAGTGAATTATGCTAAGTGTCAAATCTTCTGAAGCCAAAAGACCATATCTTCCGAAGCCAAAGATGAAGTCTACCGAAGCTTCAAGGACAAAGTCTTTCGAAGCCAAAGACTGATTTCTTCCGAAGACAGAGAAGACATGCTTTCTTTGAATCACCTTTTGACAAAAGCTGAACCACTTCCCACTACCACTCTGAAGACTCACCAACTTATATGAGTTGGTGAAAAGTCCATGCTTTTGTCAACTGTAGATTAAGGTCTTTTGTCTGTAACTTTCTAACTATGTACTTTTATCTTTTTTGTAATAGATAAGGATGTGAGCTATGGCATGTCATAGTCATTAGTCAAAAGGCAATCTGCCTTTCGACCCTACATTGATCTTGTTGTTGAGATTAGTGTTTCCAGCTGGCCTTTAAAGTATGGTCGGCTGTAGGATGTAGTATAAAATGTCTCAAGTACTTGTATCTTTAATGCATGCTTTGTAATACTTTTAAAAACTTGAGAGCAATATACATTATTCTTGAAAACCATATTTGAGTGTTCTTGTTCTTATTCTTTTACTTGTGTTCTTTGTATCATCTTGCCGGTTTCCTATTTGATCTGCTAAGTGTTTCATATCTCTCCACCTTGTGAAACTGTTGTATTGACCACCCTTCACCGGTCATGCATTAACAGACTCGAATGTGATGATTTAAACAAACCAAATGGATTCATTGTATCCAAAACAGTGTTTATTTGATGAAAACTTGAAGAACAGTACTTCGGTACTGTTTTATCAAAAACCCTAGAAACCGATGAGGTTTTTAGAGGTTTTGTGATGATTCTGTTTTGAAAACAGTGTATGAATGAGTTAAGAGCTTTAACGACAATCAAAAACACAAAATCTTCTTCAAAATGCACTAAAACATATGATTAAATTATGTTTTTTGCACATTTGTTGAATGTTTGATGTAGAAGAGGGTTTTGTGTCGATTTTAAGCTCAAAGATGTTATGAAGCTAATGAACCATAGAGATCATTGTATTGATTGAGAGAATCAAAAATCAGTTGTATGATTTGAGCCAAGGCTCTGATACCATCTGATGGATTCGGGTTTTGAACTTTTTACAAAGAACAAAGTTGATGAATCCCCCAAAGACCTTTTCAATCTCTCAACAATAACAACATGTTGTTATAAATCAATACTCATATAATCATAGTGCGAAAACCCATGATTATTGATATGATCTCTATGTGTGTTTGTATGATTGTGAGTGTTTGTTTGATTGAATGCAATGAATGATAATAACTGCATCTTTGATTGATGAATCTTTAAAATCTTACAAAGGATTAGGGTATACGGCTATTTATAGCCTATGTACAAACTATGTACATTTACAAAAATACCCTTATGTAAAACAAAATACATAAAAATTCTATGTCTATAAGATGTCCGCTGTGGATGTTGTCTAGTCCACTGTGGATGTTAAGTCGTCTGCTGTGAATGTTGAATTACTTGTCATTTGTGCATTGGATAGTTGAATTGCTTAACGCGAACATGATCTATATTTTTATTTATGTCAAGTACATCAACCCTAGCCCTCACGTACTTAAAATCATTTAACTTAAATAAACACAACACATTTAACTTCTTTATCTATACATGTCAAAATTAAGATCAGTGTTGTAAAATCACTAGGCGCTAGTTGGGTAGTGGGGTACCGATTAGAGAATGATCGTGATTACTTAGGATTAATCGAGATTAATCGAATTGAAATTTTATATGTAATTTTCAGTTATATACATATATACACATAGATTTATATGGAATTATATTAAAATATTCATATTTATATACATACACACACATTTGACCAAAATTTTCAAGGTTTGACCAGAATTTTCAACATTTGGCCGGTATCTGGCCAAAATGTGGTCTGAATCAGGGCAGGATCTAACGGCCAATTAGGGGCTGATTAGGATCGATTACGGCCGATTAGTCCGATTAGGTCTGACTTTCAACGACTAGCTATGAACGATTACTAATTTTATCCACGGATTACATGAAATCGCCAAGGTCAATAGCGGACTAGCGATTAACCACCGATTAATCGGGCGACTATGCCGATTTTTATAACACTGATTAAGATCATTCTCCCATTTACAACAATTGTAGTATATATTAATGATCTAAATGTTATCAAATCTACTAAAGATATTGAAAGGACTATAAACTATTAAGGTAAGAGTTTGAGAAGAAATGCTGCAATAGAATGAAATTATGTCCTAGTTTGACCGCTTATGTGATGATACTTTTGTCCATGAAACAAACTACATCCAAAAGATGGTGGGAAGTTTCAATGATGTCGACAAAGCTCATCCATCAAGCACTTCAATGATTGTTCGATCGCTTGAAATACAAAAAAATACTTGTCGTACCTAAAAAGATGATGGATAAATACTTGGTCTAAAAGTATCATATTAAAATGTCATAATGGCATTAATTTATCTTGCAAACAATATGAGATCATAATTGTGTTATTAATTTTGTATTAACGTGATATAACTAAACAAACACAAGAACAAAATTAAACCTGTATTGTTATATCTTAATTTGTAAGAGTCAAGACATGGATTCTACCAAAAAATATTATAGATTCCAAACTAGCTGGTTCTGTTGAAGCATGCTGCCTCGTACATATCTTAAACTCAATTGCAATGTAATTTTACTTATGTATATCAGGCAATTTTATGGCGACTAACAAAAAATATATTAACAACATCATCATATCATCAAATCGCACTAAGGGAAATTGCCTTATTATGATGTTAAACGAGAATATATTTGGTTAAGATTAATGACTCAACTTATTCAAGTAGTGTGTAGAATGTCATCAATTTAAAAGAAGCATGACTATACCATATGAAGACTGTACCATATGAAGACAATGTAGCCTGTATAGATCAAATTAGATAAGGGTACATCAAAGGAGACAAAATCAAGCACATTCCACCAAAATTCTTCTCAACATTCGATTTACAAAAAGAATGATTAATTAATGTGCTCAAATCAAGTTAAGTGAGGACATAGCAAACCTATTTACAGAGTCATTACGATGAAGTATCTTTTGAGCAATTATCTAGAAAGGTTAGGGGCTGTTTGGCAACATCTGATTGAATAAGTGCTGAACCAGTAAGAGGTCTGAACCAATAAGTAGTCTGAACCAGTAAATATGTTTGGTTGTGAAAAGAAAAATTAATAAAATAAAACAAAATAAAAACATCACCACTCAAACACCCCCTTCATTCACCTGCGATCTTCTCCCTCACCCCACAACCCCCAAACCTTAGACCCACCACCACCCCAATTACATGCTGAAAATGACCAAAATCAACACCCTCCGTCGAAACCCTCGCTCAAAACAATCGAGAGAGACAGAGAGCTTGTGAACAATCGAGAGACACACACTAATCTCAACCGACGGCAGCGAAGAATACGCCATCGTCGCGAGCCGTCGTCGCGAACCACAACTATGAACCACGTCGCGAACCACCACTGTGAGGTATGTTTGGTCATCTTCTTCCTCAACCGCCGTCGAGGAACCACCACCGTGAACCACATCGCTGACCGACTCCACGTCTGACTCGGGTCAGATGTGGGTTTAGATCTGACTGAATAAAGGGTTCGGTCAGACCTATTCTCCGGTAAGATGCAAACAACCAAATAAGACACGTCTGACCGGGGTCGGTCAGACCCAACCAAACAGCCCCTTAGTCTATCATACACTTGAAGGAAAGTATGCCAACTTAAGTGTGAGTATTATAAACACTATAGTCGTTTGTGCCTTCACAAAGTTTGGTCTCATAATGTTTTGTAATTAAGGTTATTAATGAGGCAGTTTCAACTTACCTAGAAGTATTACCAATTTCATTCTAACACCTTGTTTTCTCGATATTTTTAAAAGGGTATTAAATACAAAAGAGGGATCTATTAAATAATAAAGAAAAAGTTTTAAGGACTAAAAAGGAAATTATAAAAAGATGGCAAAAACCCTAAAAGGTAATATCTCTGCTATTTATCCCATACTTTCCATAATTTCAACTTCAAGCAAGTTTAGAAAGAGAGAGATGATGATGATCTCTCTCTCTCTCTCTCTCTCTATATATATATATATATAGAAAAGGGTTTAAAAAAAAACCACATTATAATAGAAAACTACTTTTAAACCATTGATCAATCTTGATCAATGATTAAAATAAATTGTGAACTTATAATTATAATAAATTAAAATTGCCATATTCATGATCGAAAGAGTATAATAGGTAATACAAATTAAATAAATATGGTAACTATTTATCATAATCTAATCAAATCCCACACAATCGTCTTCTCTCTCCTCAAATGACTTTTTACATAATTTGCCAATAAACTCTAAATTGTTTTTTTTAAATGAAATTAGGAGAAAGAAAATTATATGAAGAACAACCAACACATATTTTAAGTTACATATATCTAACTTTGATAAATAAGTTATGTAAATCACAAAAGCACTGTAACATAGGTAAGTTTCTGAGTTATGTATATGTAACATTTCCTTTGTCTCATGACTCCTCTCTCCTACCAAGACAGTTGTACTTACGTATATGTAACTTGCCAAGTTACATGTAAGTAATACTTAAAAGCACAATAGAGTAAAATTTGATAAAAAAAATTATCGAGTTACATATACATAACTTATAAGTCTTACATATATGTAATTATTTTTCGATAGATACGTTAAATACCATGTAAAATAAAAACACATGACATGCAAGTAAGGTGTTACCAAATAACGGTGTTACACATAGAACGTCAATGTTACTAACAAGAAATCTATTCATATGTATTATATATAACAATAACAAAAATAATAATTTTATGCTCAATATTTGGTACATATATGTAACAGAAGCAAAATATATAATCTTAAAATATATTACAGCTCTGATACGTATATGTAAGGATGCAAAACAATATATTGCTTATTCAAGAATAGAGATGAAGGAGAACGTTATAGATATGTATTTCTTTAAAATTGATAGTCTAGTGATTTAATTAATCTTAAAATAAAGGATTTAGTTAATTAAATAGAAGATACCATAATTAACTTGTAGATAAAACTACAAAAACACCCTTTTCAATAATTCTATTTAACAAATTTATGATTGATTAAATGTGATTTGTGTTTTTCATTTATAAATATGGCTTTCATTTGATCTCTTCTATATATATATATATATATATATATATATATATATATATATATATATATGTTAGCAAAATTGCACCATTTTAGTTTCAAAGAGGGTTTTCACTTCAGACTAAACTACACATAATAGACAAATATATCTATCGTATAATAGTATAGTTCTTGTTAAAAACCGGATATCAATCCATGGACATAATCCTAATAGTTAACATTTATAATCGTTTAATAGAATAATTCAATTAGGATGATAATTAAGCTAATGTATCATGCAATCAATAGTAAACTAGAAATAGAGTATTATAACAACAATTATGCAAAAGATATATCATTTATATTTCAAACCCATTTAACTATAAAATAACAATAATTTTGAAACTATTATGAGGACTCAATTAATGTTAATATTGATTAAACTCCCGTTCATGATATTTAATCATATGATTTGTTGGAAACCTAAAATGATGATACACTTTATCCACCTAAAATCATGCAATAAACACATGAGACATAATCATGTAAATATGATATATACCAATTAACTTTGATCAAGGTTATTTAATCCTACAACTCTTAGGAATGATAATATGCTGTGAACACACTAACTTTTTGTAGTTATATTATGTAGATATTATTAATGTAATATGCTTAACTGAATATCATTTCATGAGTATATAAACTAGAGATTAATGCTAACAAATTCTATATAAACATAAAAAACCTAGCATAATTTCTTAGCATGCATAATAGTTTTCTCATATATATACACAAGGATGCATGCTTATCACCATCAAAAACCAAGATCTTCTTCAACTATTCTTGGTAAAAATGGCATAACATGTATGTAAACATACAAGAGATAAATGAAGGTTCAATATATATGATTAGTTTTCTAGCAAAATATGAGTTAAACATTCATTAGTTCAAGATGGCATTTTTATATAGAAAAGCACACATCTTCATTAAAGAATAATCAAGAAATTATCATAACATTTACATAGTCATGATCAAAAAATCCATACTATTGTCAAAATGTATCTAAATCCAAATTATAACAAGTAATATTCATGGTAAGAAACAAGATATTCAAACTAAAAACCAAGTAAAATATGTGGTAAATATTTCTTGATCCTTCTTAATGATGTTATTTAAACTTTAAATTTACTCTCACGCCTTCAAATCCTTCAGAGAGATGTTCAAGAACACTAGGTTTTTACTCAAAAACTTCACCCCTTTGAATAGAGAAATGAGGCCCTATTTATAGGCAGAAAAGTAGGGGAGAAGACCTTGCCTAGTAAACGCTATCATGCCTAGTATTAGCACGACCATGTCTAGGCGGGCATAGGCATGCCTCTTGCGGACCACTACTGATCTTCTTGTGCTATCAAGTTCATACTAAGCTTGTACCTTTGTTCATAGTAGAGCTAACTTTGGAATTTCAGCACGATCATGCTTTATAAAGGTACAGTTATGTTGATCTAATATAATGTGTGGCACGTGGTCTGCTTCAGCTCTTACCAAATAGGATGCTTGGGAACACAAGCAGGCACGACGGTGCTTTAAGGGGACACAGTCGTGTTTGCTAGTCTTCTGACTGGGCACAGGCTATGCTTTAGCTCGTGTAATCATTTTTCCTTAGAAAGTTTAATAACCCTACAATTTGACAAAATGCATAAATTTAAGTATCAATTTGGAATAATTCACATAAAGTGTTCATAAACGTAGGCATTAATATGCATAAAAACATGCATGTTTAATGACATATCAAGAGAGTAAAGAGAAAGCAAGGATATTGCAAGAAGAAAGAAATGTATTAGCACATTTTAGAGCCGTCCAAATAGCTCGCGGCTCATAGCTTGCTCGAAGCTCGCTCGGAAAAAGCTTGGCTCGGTATGGCTCGGATTGTTTTACTTGTAATATATATGTTTTTTATGTATATAACATATATCATTGTATTTACTTATTTGTTAAGAATATAATATATTTTTAACTAATCTTTTTATCAAAATATTAACTATAATGTTTGTTTTGGATTGTTTCATGTGATGCTTATATATTTTTATATATTAGAATAAATTATTCAAACATACTTTTAATTTATTTACTAAAATATACTACTGGTTGTATGTGTGTTACGAGTTTATTCCTTCAATTTAGATAATGATAAAGTTATTTGTATTTTGTTGAAGTTGAACTTAGTTTCTTTAAACTAATTCATATTTTGTGAAACTTGTTATAAACCGGTAATGAGTTATGTAGTATTTTAAAT
The DNA here is from genome assembly GCA_025506505.1 of Flaveria sonorensis. Lineage (NCBI taxonomy): Eukaryota > Viridiplantae > Streptophyta > Magnoliopsida > Asterales > Asteraceae > Flaveria > Flaveria sonorensis. Next base: position 40,639 of record JACCIY010001643.1, on the reverse strand, counting down.
TTATTTTGCATTTAATTTTTTTAATTTTTTTATGAAATTAAAACCGAGCCAAAACGAACCGAGCCGAGCCAACTCGGTTAAAAACCGAGCCTAGCTCGAGCTCAGATTTCTAGCTCGATTTTAAAACCGAACCGAGCCGAGTTGGCTCGGTTTAAATTCTAGCCGAGTTCGAGCTTGCCCTGGCTCGGCTCGGTTCGGCTCGTGAACAGCCCTAGCACATTTTGGTGTGAAAATCCACATCGTGTCTTTTTCAATTAGGCTATGATAGCAAAGCAAGATTGTATATATCAATGAGGGAGTGAAAAAGGGCTGCTAGTGTACCGAATGGCTGGCAAGTGGGGTTAATCTGGTGTATCTCAGATTGGCTAGGAATAATGGGTTATACTAGTGTAAAAGTCGTGACGACTGCTAAGAGGTTAATGTGACCTCGTAGACATTAGTGTTTTGGTAGGAGCTACCTAGCATTTGTTTGTGGCTTAGAGCTCTTAGTTTGCACAAAATGTTACGTTTAAATATCATTTCATTTATCATTTTTTGAATTGAAAGTTATGGATTTGCAGCTATAAAACTTAGAATTTACAAGGATGCTAACAAATTTTGGTGTGCGTGTAAGGGAAAAGTATATGCTCTAGTAGCTAGAGCTAGGAGGTTGATCTGAGGGAAAAGAATGCTAACAAATCGGAGCTGGCTACATTCTATGAAATAGTTTGTATAAACTCTTGTACTAACTTTAGTTGTACTGAAGCATGAGTTTTACTTTTATTTTTTACAATAATTTTTATAATTGGGAAAATAATAATTAGATTTCTATATTGCAAGAGTTAAAACATACAATCATTAGTTGGAAAGTATGTCATTTACCATTAAACCATCCTCTTACTTAACAAAAAGGAAATCTCGTGCTCGCGTGCCATATTTTTATTTGAAATACAAACAGTCCAAGTAAATGAACTTATCATACAAAAATGTTGATGTTATCATCCAAGAGAAGAAACTTCATTTGGAAATATAGTTCTATCATCTTCTTTTCATGTTTAAACTTTTCTACTGTTCTATAATATAATAAAAAATAATAATTTGGGTACTGACATAGTCTAAAAACATATCATATTGAATCATTTTCAAATTTAAAAATCTATAATAATTTAAATATTACGTTAATAATCTTCTTATATTATATATCATCATCATAATCGTCCATGCCGATGAAGAGTTCACATTTGTGACTTGAAAAAAAAATAAGAAACCTGGTACTACGTAATCAATTAACAAGTTTTGTGTAAAATATTGTTAAAATTGGTATTAAAATGTATAAATACGATACTTATTATATTATTATGAAGCAATTAACACTAGACAAACAAATCAAGAATCTTTGAAAGATACAATAGATACATTAAAAATGATTCCCATAACCACTCCAAATTATAATAATCGGTAACTGAAATCTGTAGCTAAAACTTCCGATCACTAACGACATCACTAAATATCCATGTGTTTCCAGTAATATATTATTTAGAACAAGCATGGACAACTGTGTTTGTTTAGTTCCAAGATCCTTCGTAAACATCTTAATAATAAATAAATGAATAATAACTTTACATGCCTTATATTTTATTAAATATATGTAGTTATTTAAAGTTATAAAAATAAATGTTAACTTGCCCCTTAAACTGTTTATAATATGATAAAAGTGACATTTCAAGTATGTAAAATACAATTAGAACATTTTTTCCCCTCATTATGACGGTACAAATTTGTATATTAAGTGGTTAAAAAGATTGTAAGATAGTGTCCCTCGTCAAAATATGCATGTCCTCGCTACATCAACCAAAATTCGTCTATATAGCATATCCATGTGAACTAATTGGCGTTTATTGTTGATTTCACTCATACATAAATGTGAAACAAATTCAGAACATTTCATATAACAAAATCAGATTAAGTGATTTTCAGCATAATATAAAGAATCAATATAAAGAAATATGTGGAGCTTTTTTGGTATTAGCCTTTTATTTATATATTATAGAAGCTAAGTATTATTTAATAGTACGAGTTCTCAGGATCGGATATAGTGATTTAAACTTAGATCTTATACTTAAGTATTATTAACTAGTACAAATTATACTTTTAAGTTATATTTATTTAATACCCTTGAGGCGAGTATTTTATTTAATTGTATTTTGGTTATCATATCTTTTATATATTTCTAGCTAATTCTTTTTTTTTTTTGCTGGAATATTTTGATCTAGAGGCTAATCGTGTTTTAGATCTTTGGCAGGAATACAACGTGGAATTCACATGTACTATCAAAGAGCTTTTAGGGATAGAAGATATGACATGAAAATATTTTTTGGATCAGGGAAGTTATGATGATATTTGTGTTGTTAATAAGTGAACAATATAAACACATTTCACAAAAAGGCTCTGACAATAGAGCTAAACAACTCTATCCAAGTTTGCATGATAGTCCTTTCTACGCCCAAATGCGATATCTTCAAGTAAGAAAATATGTTTTATCCAATTATAGTTTATTAGTTTTTTTAAATTTGATAATTATTAATTTTAATAGTTAAAGGAGCAACAAACTGGGACCTCGAGTCACATTGAGACGTGAAGGAGGGTACATTATAGGGAAAGGTTTGGATGGGTCAACCCAAGAACAGAAAAAGATTGAGTAAGTTTAAAACTTTCTTTGTTATTATCATGTATCTGTATTTTGCTAGTACTTTAATTGAATTTAGTATGTTGTTAGTTTGTTAATCTAGCAAGTTGTTTAATTTAAATATATGAAAGTGGTTCAGGTCATTTTACTATTTTAAATTATAAGTTAGATATTTAAAGTCTATTAAAATAAGTTTGGAGAATTTTTAGTAACATTTAATTTAAATAAGGTCAAACATTTGGATATTATTACTTTCATTGTTGGTTATTAAAACTTTAGAATTGTTATCTTTTATTACTTATATTTGAACATGATGGTTTTTTCATTTTATAGCAGTTATGCTACCAAACTTTCATAAAAATATTAATAATTTTTTTATTTTGTTCTTTAGTACTGCAGAAAAAAATTGAAAATCAATATGCACAAATGAAAATGGAGGCGGGTGAGTTGCCCGTAAATGAGGTGGAATGTTTGAAACTCGCCTTAGGACAAAGGCGTGATCACACAAGAGGTGTTAGACGAACGGTAAGAAACATCTCTCGTTATGAAGCATCAAGTGAGTCGTCATCACATCGGGATAAGAAAATTGATGCACTTAGGTAACAAGTTCGTGAACTACATGAACGAACGAATGAATTTGAAATACGGAAGTCAAACCCCGATAACGATGAAGATGATCAAAATGACGACAATTAAATAGTTAATTTGTATGGTTTGTAAAAACTTAAATTATGTTTGCATTAGTAGTTTCGTTAATATATAACTCAAATCGTCGAATCGTATCAACTTTCTCTTAGGTATTCATAATATTAACTCTCGTTTTAGTATATATATTTTTTTTAAAAACCTGTAATATTAAAAAAAATCTAGAAATTATAATAAATTAAATATTAAAAATAAAATGAGCTGGTTTATGGCGAAGACATGTTGTTGACATAGTGTCGTCCAAATTTATTTTATTTTAAATTTTTATTAAAATAATTTAAATTGAAGGACCTATGACGACGACATTTTATCACTATACCAAAAAAGAAATTTAATTTTAACTAAAATATAATTCTAGAAATTCTTTGCTGACAACTCTACTGTGAGGACATGTTATCGGGATAAACCTTTGTGGCGACTACAGTTTTGTCGACAATATTAAAATGGGTTATAGCGACAACGCTGTGTCTACTACATGCTGTCGCCATAGCCTATGACGATGACAACTGTATCCTATCACAACGACAAATGTCGTCGCCATAACCTATTTTTCATGTAATGTGATTTTAGTGTGTTATATAGACTCCCCCACATCATCAAATTTAACAATTTTGAAGACATCATCAAATTTAACAATTTTGTATATGAATTCAGACTATCTTACATAATTAAAAAGGAAATTATCCACATTACCAATCTTTTTGCCACTTAAAACATTATTCATAAAATCCGGACCCGGCCATTTAAGTTATAGATAGCAAATTATTTTCAAAATAACTCACACAATACATACTCTAAATTAAATAAGAGTGTTTATTATATCTAAATTATGCTGTTAAATTTAATCCAGTACACAAAAAACATTCAGATGATAATATGATTTTGTTCTATTCAAAAGATCAAAGATAATATGATTTGGCTCTATTCAAAACATCCAACACTTAAGCATTTCAACATATTATTATAAATTATAAATAGTAAATAAAAGTAAATTATCAATTACCATAATGAAAAAAAAAACGAAAATACAATCCTTTGGATGAAATTAAGTAATTAACCACTAAAAATAGATACAAAAACAAATCTAGTACCACAACTTATCAATGACGCAAGCTTTCAGGGGCTTTGTATATCACAACAAAACACGGCAGAATAGCCCTCGGATTAAAAACGTACAACTCCTCAAGGCTAGAGTACAAGCCCGCAAAGCCAGCCACCGAGTCATACATCCCATCCTCCTCCGGCGGCGCGTGTTCCTCCACGCGCTTCACTCTCCCCGCAATAACCCTACACACCATCATCGCCCTCCGCCCATGCGTCTCCACCCCAAGACAATCATGTGCTCTTCCACTACTAGCAGTCGTCCGTACGCCACCCTTTACGCCACAGTCGACGGCGGCGGACTTTGGCGCGAAGCCATGGCGGATGATTGTGCAGACGCCGCAGACGCCGGGGGAGGCGGAGCAGAGGGCGGAGGAGCTGCGGGAGCCGAGGGAGCAGGCGACGGTGGTGCAGTGAAAGCGGAGGAGCTCGTTGCCGTCGGCGGCGCAGCGCGTGGCAGTGGCGGTGGCGCGTGTCTTCACGGCGTCACGGCAGTCTTCGAACCGTTGGATGGTCCGGCGGGTGTTGTGGACCTTTAATATCCGTTCGATTGTGAAGATCGGATGGTCCGTTTTCAGCCAGCTGGATTTGAATATTATTTCCACTATGTTTCGACCCGAATCATCCGGACCCAATTCAGAAACTGTAATGAAAATTTATAAAAATTAATAAATGGAAGTTGTATAAATGGTCCTGAGGAAAACAGAAAGAGCAATTAATACCCTAGATATGTTATTTTCTTGTTTGGAATATTCAAGTGTTAGTGTCGGTGGGTGATCTGTTGCTATCTTTTTATAATTGTTATGTTTTAATGGATTTGTTAATTTGTAAAATGCAGCGAAATTAGTGTAATGGATTCAGTGTATATGTATTTTAAAACGAAAATCGAGCAGTTGTGTTAATGAAAACGAACACACTATCTTATAAAATAAAGGAAAGGCTTGTGATCAAAACATATATTTCAAATCATACCGATACTTTTTTTTTTGTTATAAATGAGAATTACTAGATGCATTTGTTTGAATGCCCTAAAATACACACTTCTATAAGCGAATTTAATATCAATTGTTAAGCACGTAAAAGCCTTGAAAACAAAACAAACTCAAGAGTTGAAATAAACAAGTGAGGGAAAACTTTTTTACTTTTGTTCGGAATTAATAACTTTTAACTTAGAGGTAATATAAAAAGAATTTTACTTTTGATATGATGAATCTAATATCGATATAATTTATGAGGTACTTTAACATAAAAACGACTATACTATAACATTAGGTAATAAACACTTTTATCCTTCTTATGCATCTACGTTCCGTGTTTTTGAGGTGTGAGATGATACACTAACGTTTCAAGAGAAAATTATAATGCTAAATGGTGCACACCTCGATCAAATGTTTGTAGTTTCTAACCTTGTAGAGTTTATTATGCTATATAATTTTATCTTATAAAAGAGAGTTGACAAAAAATAACTCTTGGTAAATACGTTGAAATTTAAAAAATATTGTAGTACAAATTTTACAGATTTAGTTACCCTATTTTTTAACAAACTTATAATATTTAATTTAATTTTCTTTAGATAAAACTAAACAAAATAAAGTTAATTACCAGCATGTCTAACAGCTTGATGATGTTCCAAACTCTCCATTTTTGGGAAAACCTCCCCACACTGAGAACACACACAAATTGTGCTTCTTGGTATTGTATACCTGCACATCATTAACAACACAAACATTAAAATCTATCATTTAATTACCACAACAATTAAAAATAAAATGATTAGGAGAATTAAATTGAGATATATTACTATAGACCTTGAAGGATTGACAATGGTATGACATTCATAACATCCAGAAAGCTTTCTAAACTGCATGCCTCTTGAAGAAGATGAAGTATAACTCCCATGATGACCACTGGATCTCACCGAACCAGTTAATGACTTTGAAGAAGAAGACGACCCACCATCGGAGACCTGTTTTTTCCGGCGGAGAATGCCGGAATCTGTGCCAACGGTGCTACTCTCCGGCGAGTTATCAGCTCTATGAACTACCCGTGTGTTCCCATGCACAACATCCCTAAAACTGCATATGGAGCTACAAGAACTCAATTTGGAGTACCCATTGGAGTTCTTAATAACAGGATCATGAACCTTGTTTAACCCGACGACGACGTCGGTTTGTTTGCAGGTTAGCAAGTTCTTGAATTGATCCCATGAAGATGATGAAGGGTTTTGTTGTTTGGGTTTGGATTTAGGGTTTGGTTTTGGTTTTTGTTGGTGTTGGTGTTGTTTTCTCCTGCTGCTTGTGTGCTTTGATGGTTGTACCTTATGGGTTTCTGAAGAGGATGGGATGGTTATAAGTGCCATGAAAGAAAGCTTGAAGATGGAAGAAGATAACAATCTTTGTTGTTTTAGAGGAAGAGAGAGAGAGATGGAGAGATGCTTGTTGAAGGTGTTTTGGGTCCTTTAATGGTTGATGAGGGATCCAAGAAGGGTAGATTGACTAAGAAATGGAGAGGGTGGGACTTTATTTTATTTAATTCTTCTATGTATAGAGTTCAATTGTTATATTATTTATTATTTCCTTTGTGCACTATTATGCAAATAATATGAAGATATTGTAGGAGTCCTTTAGTTGTTACGAAATTTTATAATTAGTGGTTATGAGTTTGAGATTTTGGAGTATTATAGTGGTTGCATGAGATCGTCATATCAGGTATCGGTTCACGGTCCATGAAGAACCCAGTTTGACAAATCGGGAATAAAAGCTACAAAACCCGATCTTTCATATATATTCACTCTCACTCTCAAAAGGTGAGAGGATGGACTCAAGACTGAGTCACTGATCATCTCGGGGCATATGTGCGTTTAGTTGGATCCATCTACGTAGGAGGGACCTTATTTGTAGGTTTTGATGTATGGATGGGCTCTTGATAGAGTCACCGATCACCGGGATTGCAATCCTTCATGATTGGTTGGAAGTGTAGGATCGTTACTGTTGTCTGTTACCGAAGAACGCAGGATCGCTAAGGCTGTCTGCAACCCGAGAGTGTAGGATCCTTCGAGCTTTCTGCTACTATATGTTATGACGCGTTAGGATTTGGTCGGCTGGGGTGCCTTTAACCTACTCATTTTCATGTTGTGAAACAGAAGTGACATATATGTTGACAGACATTTTCCTAAGTGTGTGGGTGTTAGTGACATTTGATTTGATAAACAATTTGCTTACACACGCGTGGTTATGTTGTCTAACTGTTTAGATACATTGATTATGACAAACCAACAACGTTATTGTTGATGTTATTTAGCTCCTGATGCAGGAGCAGGTGGTGCTAGGATTTCCTGCTCCTGAATGAGAAAGTGGATTTTTTATTCCTACGATCTTGGCTTGAGAAAGTAATCTTTGAAACTAAAATGGGCTAAAAAGTAATAGAATAGGCTTTAGAGTAGCTCTTTCCAAATAGGTCGAGTTCTACTTTATAGTATAGAAATCGAATGAAAAGGAGCTCTCTAGTTGGGATTTACATGCACAACCTTCTCCTATGAGTCTGCCTATGTTAGTTAGATCGTAGGGCATTAGTTAGGTCGTGGAGGCTTAGTGGTGATGAATAAATAAAGTCTTTGTGTAGAAGACAATGACTGGGTTAAGACTGCTTGGGGCAGTGCGTGTAGTTTTATTTTGTATTATTAATGCAAGGGTAGTGTGGATTATATGTGCACTATAAAGTTCTAATTCAGTCCTGATTTAGTGGTCTTAATTGTATGTCTTCCGTTGTGTTATGTTGTGAGATTGGTAAAACAGGTCGCGCCTGTGGATTGGGGTGTGACAGGTTGGTATCAGAGCCATAGGTCTTAGCATGTTAAGGTTCAAGTACATCATTAAGCTTTAAATTGAAAGGCTCGGACTAGTATAGGTTGTTGATTACATTTAGGATTGTTGGAAAACTTGATGGGTTGTTGTTAGTGTGCACACTTGAGAGAATGAGACAAACACACCTGATCAACGTGTTTGTCGAGTTATCTATGTGTGAACATGCTGATTACCATCTATCATGAGGAACGACGTAAAAGCCTTGTCAAAAAAGACGAAGCGCGCATGGCATAAGCATCGCAAGAATATTAAGTACTACTGAATACTAACGTAAATGGATGAATTACAGGATTTTTCTGAGAAGATGAAAAGTTCTTATGTCGAAGGATTCTTTGGATGAAGTAAATAATCTTCGTCGAAGTCACAGTCTGAAGACTAGAAGAGGGGAATAGTTTGAGCATACCTAAGTAATTTGCTGAGCCTACACGTCAGGCTACTACATCACAACACCTACGGCCACGAGGTCAAAGAAGTTTCCTTCTCGAGTGATTAGTGTGATGGCGAAGATGGTGAGGAGGCGGGGAACGCGTGAGACTACCTAGAAGACGAAGCAACTACCGATTCAAGAGTCCTTCAGGATACCTAAGGGAATAACTGCTAGCACACCTTCCACACCATTTGAAGATGAGGATGAGCTTGAGAGGAACCAGAGTTTCCAAATCATATCATGATTTCAGACGACACACTCATGTTAGGACAACTAGCCATAACGAGAGGGGCGCAGGGTAGTAATGATGATGACGAGGAGGCTGGCGACGGGGAGTTAGAGACTAAGGCGCATTATGCTCCGAACACGAATGAGTCGGTCCTGATAGACTTTGACTACACTAAGGCGACTACACAAGCAAGAGGTTCGAGCTATTGGACTGGACCAGGGCAGCAACTGCAAGGTGGGCAGGAACGCCCTGATATTTACAAGGGGTATTAGAGGTTTTGGCAATAGGAGAAGCCTAATATTCGCAAGGCCATAAACGTAGTCACTATGACTATTATTGACCATCTTATTCATACCAGCCGACACCTATTTACCAACCGTTATAGATGTACCCACCTCCACCTATCATTTATCAGCAACCTCGAGTAGGTTATGCACTATCATTTTATCCCACCTATTTATCATGCCGATTTATGTACCTTCTTATCCTTGTCAGGTGGCAGCACCATATCTCCGCCTATCATTTATCATCATTGCCAATGTTTGGGCTTAGGATTAGTATTCAGAATATAATGTAATAAACTGGTAATGTAGTAGAACATGATGTACTCTATAGAACAATATAATGCATTATGGGATGGATGTAACCCTATATGGCAATGTTTGTGATTACTATTTGTTGCTTGATGATGATGCTTCAATTGATTGCCTGAGGCGATGATCACTTGTAACCAGTGTTGGGATTATGACTTTTATAACCATATCTGCATGACTTGGGAATTTACAACAACTTATAATATCTGATATTCATTCATGTGATGTTATCCTAGAATGACCAAGGATAAGGGCAACAAGGCTGCTGAGAAGACTAATGAGGGTCCATCTAGGAGGACCATGGAAAAAGTCCAATGTCATGTTATGACATATCGAGATTTGGTAACTCGGGGCGCCTTTAACCTACCCACCATCATGTTGTGTAACCTGGAGTGGCATATATGTTGACAGACATTTCTCTAAGTGTTAGGGCGTTATTGAGATTTGAGTTGATAAACAATTTGCTTACACACATGATTATGTTGTCTAACTTTTTAGAGTCACTGGTTATGACCCACCAACAATGTTATTATTGACGTGTTTTAGCTCGTGATGTAGGAGCATATGGTGCCGGAAGGCAGTAGCTAGGTCATGGAGGCTTAACGATTGTGAATAAATAAAGTCTTTACGTAGAAGACATTGACTGAGTTAAGACTGCCTATAGCAGTGAATGTAGTTTTAATATGTATAATTAACACAAGGGTTGCATGGATTATGTATGCAGTGTAAAGTTTTAATTCAGTCTTGATTCGGTGGTCTTGATTGTAAGTCTTCTGCTGTGTTATGTTGTCAGAACGGTACAACATGTCGCGCCCGTGGAATGGGGTATGACACAATGTTATTCTTGGTTTGAGAGAGGAAATTAAAGCAGAAATAGGTGAGTCTTCATCGACTACTGAGATTCCAGATATTAGTACTTTGAACCTATTTCAAAGACTTTTTTCAAGTAGAGTGCAGATTAAGAGAATACAACTTCTATGGTGAAAATTAGGAGGGTACTTGTAGAACTACGATCCAAGTTGCACCTAACTTGTATAACGCTATCATGAAAGCTCCTCTACCGATAAAAGACAAGCATGAGGCGATCTACATTAAGAGAGAGAACAAGTATTATGAGCCATAACCTATTATGAGTTGGATGTATGATGTGAAAAATGAGTTATGGGATCAAAAGAAGGAACATGAGTATTGAGTATTACAACAATGTTAGTGATTTTAACACACTATCAGCTCTTGATATGAATAATCTAAATAGCGGTATATTTTTCAATCCAAACAACAACTCCAAGGCAACATGGTTCAATAACTTATTATATAAGTAATGCAAGTTTGTGTTTAACAACTTGAAGCCTACTAAGGCTAAGAGACTGGTATACAAGACTAGGCTTCATCCGGGCACCAATGAGTACTCAGTAAACCAAATACGCATGAGGCCTAGGATTGCCAAAAAGATTTGTGACATGCACCACTGTCAATGAACAGCTAGCTAACTTTGTTTGATGGACGTGTGAGTTTAATATTAGGCATACAGTAATATAATGAACGTATAAGGAATATAGCCTAATGGACCATATTGATCTTTTAAAGTTGGGAATGAAGACTTATTGAGATTGCAGGCCAACAGGATCAAAACACCAGTGACTATTCATTTCATATCTTCAGGGTTTGAGAAAATGATGAATAAAGCCTAGAGAAAGGCATGCATGTTGGAGTTGGAAATTACCATGCATGTAATATTGATGAATGATGATAACAATTCACCGGTCCTAAGGGAGTTTGTAGAGTTTGAAATTAAGGCTTAAAAAATCAAAATATGTTTTGTGAAAACTAAGCAAAAATGTGAACTTTGGAAAAGTGAAACCGTCTTTGGTTGCTATTTTGCGTAAATTGCTAAGGAAGCTGGTGTTATACGAAAACTGTTATTTATGTGAGAAAACTTTGGATGTTTGTGAGAATTGTATCTGTTTTGATTTTATTTTGTATAAATAGTTTGTACGTTTTATTTTAGTATTTCGTCATTTTCATATTTTGTAAAAATACCCATTTTGTAATGAAGTCATCGGGCCTTTATTTAAATGTTGTGTACGCTTGTTTTGATTTTATTATTATTATTATTATTATTATTATTATTATTATTATTATTATTTATCATTGATTGATTATGTTTAGCAATGAATTGCTTTGATTTCTTCTCTAGTAAATCAATAACGTATCTCCAATTTAATTAAGTTTGAGAGAAAATACGATGCATGCAATTTGTTAGATAGGGAATTATAAATTTGAAAAAGGAAATTATATTTCAATTAGTAAATTGTTTTGTTATGAACAAAAAGAATGTAAACCATCTCATCGAGCATCTACTTTCCTTAAACAAGGGATGCATGCTATGCTTTCGTATGACATTAAATAATAATTCTTTTTAGATAAGGTGGGTTTAATGAAGAGAAACTGCATACAAATAAATAAAGAAAACAAAAGGAAAGGAACAAAGATAAAGAAAACAAGGAGATATGTTAACCAGTGAAGGAAACAAGCAGCACTAGCATCTTAATATAAAACAATAACAAAAGGTTAAACCATTACCTTCGGACGATCAATATGTCGAAGAGGAACGGAGGGTGCCTTACGTGTTGTTACGTGGTGGGCCTTACATTTTTCTCTTATATTATATACACAAAGAGATATTTAAATAAAAAAAAGTTTCTTTTAGAAAATTTTTTTAATGAACGCGTTTCTCTCTTTCGTTTATATATTTCACATGACAAATTATGTGACATATTTTTTAAAGTAGAAATTTATAACTACCTTATTTACTCTCCACAGTAATGACTTAAGGTTATTTATTATTCCAAAGTTGTTATTTGTGATGATCCGGATTGTGGCATTTACCTTATCTTATTGTTTTGTATCCCTAATTGTTGAAAAAAAATGTGTTGTTATATTATGTAAGTTTGTACACGTTTTTGCCTTTAAGAAAAATAGCTAGAATGGTTATTTCCATTGGTTTTTTTTTTTTTTGGTATTTTTACTATCTAAAACTTATTCGGGTTTGTAGAGTGTCAAACAATTAGAATTGATAAAAAGAAATTGAATGCGTGCATGATTTCTTTCTTTCTTCTTTTTTTTTCTTCTTTTTTTTCTTTTTTTTTTTGGAATAACACAACGGAAGAAAGCTAAAACAATAAAAATTTGATCCCATATTGTTCATAATATAAAATTGTGTATTTTTTCTAACATGTATGTATGTTATGTAAATAAAAACCATCTATGGTTTTCTTCATATATTTTTAAATTTGTACCTTGCATTTAACTATATATGTGATTTAGCTATATATATGTTGGTTATATACATAAAAGAAAAATCAAACTAATTTATTTCTTTAGTTAAAATTGAAGCTATGCAAATGGGACTATTAACCAAACTATTTTGTATCATTTTATATAATTTTAACTACATGCGAAGTGTAAAAAACATGCAAATATATGGGACCATTGATCAAAGTTTTTAAATGGATAAATCGAAGCTATGACGATAAATATTATAAAGTTAACAATGATTGAAAGGACAAAGGAGAAATAATCTTCATTGTTGACCTTTTGGGTTAAATTTCAAAAAGAGACATTTTTAGAAAAAAAATGAACTAATATATCAACGTGTTTAAAGTACTTACAGTGAGACATACGTCTAGGTTGTTCAATCACAACGACGCTTTGAATCTAATTGTGATGGCATATTCGAACAAATTACAACGTTATCTTGAATATTGTACCATTGCGACTAACTACTAAAACAGTGCATCTGAATATCACTAGAGGATGCATATAACTTACTATAGAATACGCATTTGGTCCTAGACCATTCAGTGACTTCACTTGCGTTTTTCACTCGTGGTTGTGTGGCCTATATGTTTGTTTTCTTTTTATTGAAAAATGTATGATCATGCTTCGAAGGATACATGTTATTTTAATTGGACTCACCTATCCATTTCCAGTCAAAATCGAACCCCTAACCCTCTTAAGAGGAAACCTACAAACTGGGAATACCCTCTAGCTTTACACAGAGTGAAACTCAAACTTTAAATCTTCTTATTTTTAATTGTATTGATTACCTCACGTCAATCACTTGGGTTAATGATTATATGTTTGTTTATTACATAGCATCAAACCATCAATGATATACCAAAGTTACAACCGGCAATGAAGTTATAAAAGTTTGAAATTCTAGTTGTAAATGCTACACATGAAAGCGTACATCAAGTGGTTGCCATTTTAATGGGAAATCTTGAGGAACCAACTACCATTTTAATGCTAGTACTAGTATGAAATGTATTACAAGTACAGTTTTACAAGTATGTGAAATAAAATAAAAAATAACACTTTTCTCTAAATATTAATACCTCATTCATATGAGGTTTCATGAAAATAGCATGTGGAATGTTGGGAAATTTCCTGATTTTTTTTATACTCAAAGGGTTTATCAAAATTAAAATGTACAATAATGAGTAATATAAACGTATCTAGTATAGAATATTTTTAAGCACTAAAACAGTATAAAAAAACTATGCAAACACAAATCTAGCAAAGCAATATGAATCAGGTACAGGCTAGATTTTCTTGTAATCAAGGCACGAGTTGGCTTGAATTGTATACGAGCCACTATAACAATTTTACTCCATACCGACAAAGGCTATAGCGACGACATATGTCGTTGGTAAAGGAGGCTCTGTGCCGACGACATGTCGTTGGTAAAGCTAAAAGTTGCGCGGGATATAGTGCGCGGGCTACCAAAAAAAGGCGATATAATAAAAACTTCTATTCCGACGACTTGTTATCGCTGTAGGTAAAAGTTATTTTTTTTTTTTTTTTTTACTTTTCGCTTAAGAAAATAAAACAAAAACTCTGTGTTCTCTTTCCCGACGACAAGTCGTCGGGATAAGTAATATTAAATTTATATGTTTTGGTTTTTTTACCATTCGCGTACGAAATAAAACAAAAATAAATGTGTTATTTGTCCTGACGACATGTCGTCGAGATATGAATTTTTTAATTTCTTTTATTTTGAATTTATAGGGATGACTATTTTTACTCTATAGGGACGACTTGTCGTCGCTATAGAGTGCAGATCCTTAAATCGCATTTTAGACCTTCTGCCCCATTTTTCAAACAAAAAAACCCCACTTTCTTCTTCCGATTTCATCTCAGTTTATAGGCTTATTGGCATCAAATTGGAGTATTTAAAGGTAAGAATGATGTTTCTTTTACTATAGTATATAATAATCTTGTTCTTATAAGTTTATCTAAATTTTTGTTTTTTTAGGTGAGATTAAAGTTTAAAGCTTGAAATTAAAGGATTTAAAGATTTTCAAGGTATGAAATTCATTTAAAGCTTATGATTTAAGTGTTGTTTAGTGAATATGTTTGTGATTAGGCTTGTATGATTGTAAAAGTGTATATATATGTAAGTGTATATGGGTTTGATGTTAGATTAGGTTATGCCCACAAAGTGTTTGATGAAATGCCACTATATATATTTTCATGGTTTAAGTTTGTATGCATTTTTATATGTGTATTTTATATGTTTATGGTTTGATGTATTTAGTGTTTATGTATATGTTTATATGTATATAATTATGTCAATTTTGTATGTGAATGCTTGTATGTGTTTATGTTTATATGTTTGTTCATTAGTATATATATGTTTGTTTTTTTATTATGTATGTAAGTATGTTGTATACTTGTATGTTTTTTGTATACTTGTAAGTGTGTATGTAAGTATGTTGTATACTTGTATGTAAGTATGATTGTATTTTTGTAATTGTGTATGTAAGTATGTTAATATTGTATGTTGTATACTATAAGTGATTATGTGTTGTGATTATGCTTCTATGTATGTATATGTAAGTGTATATAGACTTTAATGCTAGTACATCTTTGTGTATATGTTAATTGATAAAGTTGTATTCCATGTTTTATAACACCATCGATATGACAATTGATAAGAGTTGGATTAAATTGCGAAATTAGAGTTCTCCAGAATTTATAAAAGGTCTTCATAGCTTTCTAGAAATTGCCAAGAACCATGTCGACAGTTTAGGAAAAGCTTTTTGTCCGTGTAAACAATGCTGCAATGGGTGTTGGCAGGATCTGGATATCATTATGTGACATTCGGTAATTTTCCGTTATCAAACTCCGTTAGTTCCGTTAGGTTTTGCATACACATGTCGTGAGCACACACTAGTTGTCGTTGAACGTTGAACGTTGGTGACCTAATCATAATTAACAATGATTAATTGATAATAACTTAATTAATAATATTGATTATTAGTTTGGGGTTATGTGATTTATAGATTTTAATATTATTTGTGAATTTTACTTGATAACATGACAACGTGTTATATTTATTTCATATGTTTTGTGGCTAGTGGAAAATATACATGGTTATTATTGTGGGTTAATAATGTTTGTGTTTGTAGTTAAATTGTTAAAAGTGCTAAAAAGAATTAATTTTTACAAAAGTTGATCAAGGAAGGGTAATTTGTAAAAACTACAAAACTTAAATTTAGTAAAAACCCAACCCTAATCCCCCTCCCTACCCCTTTGCGCGGCCGAGACTCCTCACACACACACACATTGCGATTTTGTGAAGAACAACTAGCAAGCATCGATTTTGATTGAGATTCAAGTGTTCCAAGTTGTTTGCAAGTGCTAATCATCATTTAAACACATCTAAAGGTAAATATTTATCAAGTTTTTATGGTTTTTGATTCATGATGAACCTAATCGAAATTGGTGAAGAAAAGTTGAAATTGATGTTGTTTGATGATAGTATGATGTTAGTTGTATTGCAATTGATGTTAGTTTATGTGGATTATGCAAGAAATTCATGCTTTTGATGTGTTGTTCATACCTTACTATAAGTAGAAACTTTTGGCATGATGTTTAGGAATTATGATGAATTGATGATGTTTGTCATGTTTAGATGATTGTTATAAACTTGATTAGGTATAATATAAATGAATCTATTATTAAAATTGATGAAAGATTGGTTTTTTAGGTGTCCTTTCCTGAAAGGGAAACTTTAATTATATGAAACATGTGATCTTGTGAATTTGGCATGTATATGATGTTAGGATCATGCTACAATGCTTGTTGAGGATGTTAAATGTGTTAGAATGTGTTGATTTGGGTCAATTAGGTGATTGATGAACTATTTGGAAAATCTTGGTTTTCTTGGAAAATATGCAAGTGTACAAGTGTGGTATTATGTACAATTCATGTCATGATAAATTGTGATTATTGATTATTATAGTGTTGATGTCTTGCTTGTATGAATTACATGTGTCTAGGACTGGGTAAGGGTGCCTAACACAATCAGTTTCACAATGAGGAGTGACTTAAACCACTTAACAGTTCAAATAGGGAACCGGGTTTGATTACGAGGATACTATAGACACAAATAAGTAATGAGACAGAACAAGCAACAATAAAATAGAAATATGGTTTTCAAAGAGTGTTGTATATTGCTCTCAAGTTCTATTACAAGTGTCATAAAGCATATCTTAATTACAAGAACCTGAGACTCTTTATACTACATCCTACAACTGTTAATACTTAGAAGGACATTTGGAATTGACTAATCTAGACAACAAGATCAATCTAAATCAAAAGGGAAATTGCCTTTTGACTAGTGACTATGACATGCCATAGCTCATATCCTTTTCTATTATAAAAAGGTTTATAGGTACAAAAGTGGAAGTTACAAACAAAGACCTTAATCTACAGTTTACAAAAGCATGGACTTTTCACCAACTCATACAAGTTAGTGAGTCTTCAGAGTTGCAGCGAAAAGTGTGTCAGCTTTATATAAAGTAGTTCAGAGAAAGCATGTCTTTCTCTGTCTTTGGAAAAAATCAGTCTTCACAGCAAAATGGCTTCGGAAGACTTTGTTTCTGAAGCTTCGGAAGATTTCATCTTTGGCTTCGGAAGATTTGCACTTTGGCTTCGGAAGATTTACACTTAAAGCATTTTCTGATGTAGTGTGTAAAACTTCCGAAGCACTTCTACCTATGTACATTCAATGCATGCATGCAGGAAGACCTTTGGTTGTTTTGGCTTCTTTGGTTGCATCAGCCTTATAATCTTCTGATATTACCTTACAAACTCCCCCTAGGCTGATGCTATCAAAACAGAGAAGTACTTCAGATGTTGATAGTCCTCATTAGGATCAAGACCAAGCCTCCTTCATCATCTGGTCAGGATCCTTAGACTTTCATAGTATCTTCTCATATCATATAGATATGTAGAGGAAGATCAAGCATGTCTTGCCATAAGTAGTCATCTTGACCTCCTTGATCTCTGATGACATACCATCTGTCCAGATTGGCAGCAAAACTCCAGGACAAGATGGGTCTTCTAATGGCAAGAGGCTCTACTTGAATAGGAGTTGGTTGAGCAGCCTCTTCATGCACTTCCTCAGGATGCTTTGACTCATCCTGAGGTGTGGAGGTGGGTGCTTTGGTTTCTTCTTCTTGAAACACTTTTTTTGGCCATCCTTTTCCTCCTCTTTGAAGTTTTCAACTGAGAGGACTGGTCTTCAGCACCAGATTGTTTTGTTGTGTCCCTCTCAGTTGGGATCTCTTCTTCTCACAGGTTCAGATGGAGAGAGAGGAGAACCCTACTATGGATCAGAAGATGAAGTTGGCTGAGATGCAGCTCTAGGAACAGGTTGTGTTGTCTCAGGGGTTTCAACCTTCACCTCAACTTCAGGTTGAGCTGGACTTGGTGGATAATGCAAGTCTACAAGCTCTCCCTTTTAATCTTCTGCTTGATCACTCTTATATGCTCATCCATTATGGATAGAGACATAGGACCAAGCCTCCTTTTAGAGAATCCGTACAGCTTCAAGAAGCTCATCATCCTTTGTCTATCTTCAGACTTCTTTTGGCTTTTATGAATGATGACGTTGACCTTGCAGCCTCTTCCCTTAGCTTTCTCTTAGCAGTTTTTCTTTCTTTTATGGCTTGTTCCTCCAGCTGCTTGAGATATTCAAACTCTATATACTCAAAGGATAAGGAAGAAGTGCAGCTGCCTGATAGAGTCCTGTGGCACTCAGGTAGTTGATCATATTCATTCTTTCAACTTCCCTATCTACCTGAGGTTATGCCTATGCCACAGTCTCTGTCTCAGGACTTTGTTAAACTGGGGAGAGGACATGAGCATGTTTGTAGAGCCTTTTCAGTCTCCTTTCTTCTCTAATCTTGAGGAGCAATACTGCATCCTCTGCCTCCCTCCTCTCATTTGACAGCTCAGTGTCAGCTAACTTATTCAACTCTTCTAAGGGGAGAGATATGAGTTCATCAATATTATAGTTCCTGGTCCCCAAGTAGTTTAGCCTAGCTGCCCTCAACTCATCATCTTGAGTGTTGGCCTGGGGGCAGCTCGGATAGCAGCTTGCATGAAGCCTGTGGACCCTCCTGAACCCTCTCCTCTTAGCTTCCTCTTCCTCTCTCTTTTCTCCTCTCTAACTCCTTGGAGGTCATTTTCCTCTTCCCTTTGTCACGCACAGGCCTCGGTGACTCAGGGTGGAGAGAGCTTTGGCCTTCATTGCTTGGTTCAGCAGTCAAGCTCTGGCCAGAGAGAGATTGTGAAGCACCATCGCCAGCTGGTGCTTCACTGAGGGTACTGGGTGCAGAAGGAGATCCTATCATGGTTCACAGGCTCAACCTCTGGGCCTTCAGTCAAGGTTTTCCCTTTGAAGCTAATCTCAAGGTCCACCTCAACACAAAGTTGACCAAATATCTCACCTGCTATCCTCTATCTATATAATCTTGATCTCATCTTGAACTCTTCTAGCACCCTTCTTGTATCCAGGCCCCCATATCACCAATCTTCAGTCAAGGTTTTCCTAGGTTCTATGACTGTTTGGACTTTCTTCCCTTTTTGGTAGCATCACCTTCTTGCATAAGTGAGCTGGGGGTTGAGTCTGTTACATTCACAGGTTCTTGTGGACCTGGTTGAGTTTGTCTTGGTGGTCTCTCAGCTAGCTGGCCCTTGAGATCGGTGATCTCAAGTTGCTGGTCATTGAACCTTTTTTGTAAGATAGTCACCCGAGATTCCAGGTGACTAATCTTAGAGACTAAATAGATGCAAGTTTTAGTCAATGTGCGGACCTTTAGTTTTAGACTCCCCTCATCTTCATTAGAAGAATCATGGGGGGATGAGAGAATTGGACCAAGATCCTCCTTCTCATCACAAGCATATTGTTCTTGGTTGATGGATTTCCCCTGCCTTATAAAAGCTTCAAGAGAATTATCAAAAGGCCTAGTTGCCATGGTTGAGGTCGTAAAGATGTAATCACTTGCTAAAGTGAGAGCCTCTTCTATATGGATCTCCTAAACAGGTTCAGGGAGATCCACCTCAATGATAGGTGAATGATGTGGGATAGACTTGGGTGAGACAGGAGTACTCATCTCTCCTTGAGTAGGTGGGAGAAGAGAGACTCATGGTACTCGTTGAATGCCATGTCTTCATCATCATAGAAGTCAAGGCTGGGAATTGGTTGGTTTATATCCAGCGGCTAGAGATGGTAAGTTTCCCGGAAGGTTGTTCACTTGAGTGTGGAGACTCTGAGTGAAGGCTTAAGGCTGTTTGGGGTGTGAGCTCATCAGGCTGAGCATGAGGAACCTCAGCACTGATCATATGAGAGATGGGAGTGGTTTGCTCCTCAGGGGAAGTGGGAGCTCGAGTGTCCACTTCCTCCTATAAGGTTGGTGATATGGGGGCCTGCACAAGCTGAATAGCATGTGCAGGGGTTCGCTTGGTTTTTCTCTGGTAGGTGATGGTTATTATGAGTTGTATGTGTGGTTGAGAGATAGAAGGTATGGGTTCAACACTAGCTGGTGCTGCTAGGTTGCCACCTTGAGTAATATGCTCAAACATTTTTGGGGCAAGGGCTGTTTCTACCCCAGAGAAGCCAACAGTTGGCTTTCTCATTATTTGAAGATACCGGGCTTCATTTGTCCCAATTTAAGAATATTACCTATTCCCCTCAACTGTGTGCCCAGTTCATAGTTGAGAATGTGCTGGACATATCTAAAGAACATGTAATACTCTAGAGAGTCCAAGTTAGCAAGCAAATTTGTATATACAAATTGAGAATACCTGAACTTGACCCCTAAACCATTCCATGGACTATGAAGGAGAGGTCTTCTGGAATCTGATCCCATCCTCCATGCTTGTTTGGCAAGCTGTGTATGACAACATGAAGGAGATACTTCCATTGGGATGAGACATTCCCTTCCTGAAGGTTTTGACGGAGAAGTCACCCTCATAGCCATCTGCACAAAGGAGTGGTTGACTACAGCTTTAGGGAAGGAAAAGTCACCTTCAACATCATCCAGCTGAAGATGTCTGCTTATAATGGCCGGAGTGATGAAGAATTGTCCTCCCTAGCACTGTGGCAGACAGTGCCTTCTCCCATCCATGGTGACCTCTTCGCAGGTCCACCAGAACTCCAACAAATGATCCTCATAGAGAGGAGCATGAATGATGAGAGAGGTGAAGTAGTTGGTCAAAGAAAGGTAATGAAAAACCTCTAAGAAACCTGGATCTTTCTCAAAGTCTAACAGAGCAACTTGATTATGTTGTCTGTGAAGATACATGGAAAAATCGGGTTGATTTCAGCGGTCAAGGTTGGCTATTTTAAGTAGCTTTGTGATGAAGGAAGATAATAACGAAGGCGGTTTGTGGGTGAAATTAGGTTAGAGAACAATGTAGATGAAGAGGAGAGTGAGAAGAGGGGGAACCGTTTGAGAATATATATGAAATGGATTTGAAGTAAAGTTATTGTAAAAGATAAACTTTGAAATCCGAATGTCGGTCCCACCTCTGAAAAAGTGCCCAAAAAGGTAGTTATTTTGGAAGTTGAAAATCTTCCGAAGGTAATTTAGCTTCGGAAGTTTTTAAGAAAAACCTTTGAAGGCAACTTGGCTTCGGAATATATTCTTAAGAGTTGTGAAAATTTGGCTTCGAAAGAAAAAATACTTAGTGAATTTTCTTCTGACACATATTTGATTTCGGAAGATATTAAGACTTGGGAGTTTTATTCTAAAGAGAATAAATCTTTCGAGACTTAATTGCTTTCAGAAGATATTTGTCCTTCAAATACATGCAAGTACTTAGAAACCTATTTAAGCTTCAAAAGATATCTCAGTATTTCTTCGAAGGTAAATTTCTTATAAGTAGTTATTGATTTGAAAATATAAATTTCTTCCAAAGTCAACTTGAAATCTTTCAAAGGAAAATATGTTTGAAAAAGTTTCAAAAATCTAAGGAATATCATAAAAAAATTTTCTTCCGAAATAAACTGGGCTTATGAAGGTGATAAAATAGACCACTTAGGACACACGGGTTTTAGAAATAAAGTTGATTTAAGTTTTTAAGAAAATCTACTCAAAGTTAATCATCCCAATAGCTGATACAAGATATTTGAATCTCTGTTCATCAAAATATTTAATGAACAGATCAGCATATTGTTCATTTGTGTTAACTTTGACTAGTTTGATTAATACCTTCTCAAAATTATCTCTAATCAAATTATACCTGATGTGATGTGTTTGGTCCTTAAGTGCTGCATAGGATTCTCTGCAATGGAGATAGCATTGTTGTTGTCTATATGGATGGGAGTCTCTTTGAAGTTGAATCCATAGTCCAACATCTGATTCTGAATCCAAAGCACTTGAGCACAGCAACTTGCAGCAGCAATGTATTCAGCCTAGCAGTTGATGCAGAGACACAGGATTGTTTCTTGCATTGCCATTAGAAAATCCTTACACCAAGGAATTGACATACCCCATATGTAGACTTTGCAGTCATGTTGCAACTCCATAGTCACTATCTGTATAAGCATACAGATTGAAGTCAGAATTCTTTGGATACCAAAGGCCAAGCTTGGGAGCACCTTTGAGATATCTAAGAATCCTTTGACAACAACCAGATATGACATCTTAGGGTTGGTTTGATATCTTGCACAAATGCATGTGGCAAACATGATATCAGGCCTGCTGGCTGTTAGGTACATAAGAGACCCAATCATAGCCCTGTAAAGATGTTCATCCACACACTCCCCCTCAAGTTCAGGTCCTAGGGAGTGGTTTCTGGCTATAGGTGTCTTAGCAACCTTACATTCAGTCATGTTGAATCTTGTAAGTATGTCTTGTACATACTTTGACTGACTTATGAAGATGCCATTGTCAACTTGCTTCACTTGAATTCCCAGAAAGAAATTTAGTTCCCCTATGGCACTTATTTTAAATCTGTTCTTCATCAGCCTCTCAATGTCTTTGCAGAGCTTTGGATTTGTTGACCCGAAGATAATGTCATCCACATATACTTGAGCCAGCATTAAGTCATTTCCTGTCCCTTTAATGAAGAGAGTTCCATCTATAGTACCCCTCTTGTAACCATGTTAACAAAGATACTGAGATAGTGTTTCATACCACTTCCTTGGAACTTGGTGCAGCCCATAAAGAGCTTTATCAAGCTTGCAGACATAATCAGGATGATCTGGGTCTGCAAAGCCAGGTGGTTGTTTGACATACACCTCTTCATCAATCACCCCATATAGAAAAGCACACTTGAGATCAAGTTGGTAGACCTTGAAATCCTTGGATGCAGCAAAAGCCAAAAATATTCTTACAGCTTCAAGTCTTGCCACAGGAGCAAAAACATCTATGTAATCAATTCCCTCTTCTTTTGTGTACCCTTGAACAACCAGTCATGCCTTGTTCTTGATGACAAGTCCTCTATCGTCCTTCTTGTTCCTAAAAACCCACTTGGTTCCTATGACAGTCTTCCCATGAGAAAGAGGACATAGGTTCCAAACTTTTTTCTTTTGAATTGAAGTAGCTCCTCTTGCATTACTTCAACCCAGCTTCATCTTTCAAAGCCTCATTAATTTTCTTGGCTCTACTTGGAACAAGAAGCAAGAATATATACAAACATTTTTGTCATGGGTTTGCCCTCTTGTTCTCACCCCTGTATCAACATTTCCAATGATGTTTGTGGTGGGGTGTGACTTGTGGATCCTGTGTTGAGGGATCACAACAAGTTGATTTGACAGATCTAGATTAGAGAAATTCAGATCTGGTAATGGAGTGTCACCCACCACATCAGCACACTTCTCAGTGAGACTTGATCTAATGAGTGTGTGACATCATTTATGTTGTCATCTAAGTGGTTATCAGCATCAAGAAATTCTTGATCACTATCACCACCTTCATTTCCTCCTACATTTGAAGCTCCTTCTCCTGAGTTTGAGCCTCTGATCTGGAATTTTAAGGCATCTCAGATGTATCAACTGAATTTGTCATGTTTGTGCTGATAGGATCTTCATTTGCAGGGTTAGTCACCAAAGGAGCTGAAATAGTAATCTTGCTTGGTCTTCTCAACTCAAATCTTAGGTCAGGATCTCCTGTTGATATGTTATTTGTAGATCCTGAAACATTCTCACAAGACTTGTTAAAACAGTTGGTAACTAAGTCAAGATCAAATAGCCAATCCGGACCAGAACCTTTCACACTAGGGGTGAGCTCATTGAAGGTCACATTGGCTGACTCTCAACTACTCTAGTTCTGAGATTATATACTCTATAAGCCTTAGCTTGGGAAGAGTATCCAATAAAATGTCCATCATCTTACTCCTCATCAAATTTGGCTACTTGGTCTTTGGTATTCAAGATGGTGTAAGGACATCCAAATGACCTGAGGAAACCAATAAAAGGTCTTCTTTTATGACATAGCTTATAAGGAGTCTTACCATAAGTCTTAACCACTAAAACTCTGTTCTGTACATAGCAGGCTGTGTTAACTGCCTCTGCCCAGAAGGTGATGGACAGTTTAGAGTCAGACAACATGGTTCTTGCAGCTTCAATAAGTGTCCTGTTTCTCCTCTCAGCAACACCATTTTGCTGAGGAGTCCTAGGAGCACTATTTGTCTTGTAATACTCTTTTCATCACAAAAAGTATCAAGGATTTGGTTCTTAAATTCTATTCCTTGATCACATCTTATGGTCTTGACCTTGTGATCAGATTGATTCTTAATTTTCAGAATGAAGTTCTTCAAGATCTCAGGAGTCTCATCCTTAGTTCTAAGAAAAAAGGCCCAAGTGAATCTTGTGAAGTCATCTGTGATTACTAAATAATATGAGGTCCTTCCTAAACTCATTACACTGGTGGGGCCAAAGAGATCCAAGTGTAATAATTGTAGAGGAGTAGTGATAGAGTTCATTTCCTTTGGCTTATGAGACACTTTGTGTTGCTTCCCTTTCAGGCATGCAACACAATGATCATCACTTGTAAACTCTTTCTTTGGCATTCCAGTTAGCAAATCATTCTTAATTAATTTATTCATATTTTTAAAGTTTACATGGCATATTTTATGCCATAGGAAAGATTCATCACTATTTACTTTAGATAGAAAGCAAGAAACCTCTCCTAAGAGAGATGTTTTCTGTAAGTCCATCTTGTACATGTTCCCTTTCCTGGGGGCTCTGAGCACGATATGCTTTTGAGGAATAACCACCCCGGGCTTGAGAACAATGTACTCATGCTCAGTAAAGAGCATGTTGTGTCTCTGATCACAAAATTAGGATACACTCAGTAGATTTTATCCAAGCTCCTTAACAAAATTACCTTCTCAATGGTGAGCTTACCATTTATGACCATACCCCTTTCAGTGATGTAACCACCCGCATCTCTTCCAAAAGAAACTGTTCCTCTACTAATTTCTCAAAATTGTGAAGTAAAAAACCATTGCAATCATGTGCCTGGAACAACCACTATCAATGATCCACACATTTCCTTGGTCCTTAGTTGTTCCTGCATAAAAAGAAGTGTTTAGTTACACTTGGAAACTTAAGCCTCATTGGTCTTGGGCTTTTCAAAGTGATCTGAAGACAATGTAACAGTAACAGATCCTATATTCAAGCTTTGAGGATCATTAGCTGCTGTTGATAAAGAACTCTCAAACTCCAGGTCTTTTCATCTTCCACACCATCTTTGGAAGATTGGACTTGACCTTCAACACTTCAGAAGTTTCAATAACTTCTGAGGTTTTGGATACTGGACCTTTGGAAGATCTTGCTTTCACTTTAGCATGGCTTTAGTACTTCGAAAGCATTCCTTTCTTCCGAGACCAAAATTGCTTCCAAAGGCAAGTTCTCACTTGTCTTCTTCTTCACTTTGGAGCTTTGAAGAAAACAGATTTTCCTTTTGAAGCTTGCTTTTCCTTCTTCTTCCCAGAAGCCTTTCTTTGACCATGTGGATAGTGCTTTTGGGATTGTAGATGCAATCTTTAGCCAGATGAGAAGTACTACCACACGTGATGCAATCCATTTGCTTCCTTCTGGGAGTCTTCTTTTGAGAGCAAGACTGAGTTTGATCACTTTCCTTCTCATCTTCATCTTCAAAGATGATGCAACAAGCTTCTTAGGAGAGGCTTGCTCTTGGAGTGAATGGTTTAGGCTATATAGCAGTGGTATACAGCTGGTCAGTCTTCTTCTTGCTGGAATGGTTGGAACTAAACTAGAACTCCCGGTACTAGCGTTCATAATTGAGTCTTCAGCCTTTACCACTTCAAACCTTGCAGAAATGAACACTTGTTTCTGCTTAGAGTCAAAGCGGCCTTGATCTCTTGTGCCTTCTTTGATCTTCTCTTAGCTCTTCTGATCAAGTTCTTCCTCTTTGACTTGGTCATTCCAGACTCTTTTCTCTCCTCAGCAGTATAGTGACCTTTCTTAGGATGATCTTCTTCACTCTTCAGAGTCATCCTTCACTATCTCCTCTTTATCCTCTTTAATAATAAGGTCTATCTGGGAAGCTCATCTTCACAAGTTCCACACCTTGGAGATCTTTCAGATAATAGAGATTGTGGAGGAGCTATCTCAGTAGATCCCAGTCCTTGCTTATTCTGATAACAAACTTTTGTATGTAGGGATGAGGATATTATGTTCTTGAAGGTCTCTTCTTCAAGAACACATTTTTTACCCTGGCTTTGCTGATCACAAGCTCAGCCTGACATTTAGTTATTTTGAGATGAGATCTTTGATTTGAGTCCTGTAGTTAGTGTGCTTATGCTTAAAAGTTGAAATGGTTTTCTCTAGATCTTCTATCTTAAGTTTATAATCATTTTCAGCTCTTTTAAAATCAGCTTTTAAGATATTTAAGGACTCAAGATCAGATCTCATCTCTAAGTTATAGAACTGTATCTATTAACTTTAGCAATACATTCAGGTGTACAGAGATGTTCCAATACCTTGGCTTCATCATGATCTGCCATCTATGCTTGGTTTGGAGATGCATCTTCCACCTAAAAGCTCCAGTCAAAGCCTCCTTCTTCAATAGCAACTGCGACTTGCTGTCTTGGCTTCTCATTCTGATGAGCTCCTTCAGTGTAGTTTGGCCTTGTTTGTGCTTGCCCACCATTTGACCTTGGTGCCTTGCACTCTCTGGAAAAGTGTCCTATTTGGTTACAGTTGTAACACTTCACTTTGCTTTTATCAAGCCCAAACTTTCCACTGGCTGCATTGCTAGGAAACTTCCTTCTAGTCCCTTATAGAATTTGTTGGCCCTGTGAGTAAGAAAAGCCATCTGCTGGACTATTTCCATATACTATAGATCATCTGGATGGATATAGTCCAGATCTTCAAGGGTGAAGAGAAAGTTTCCTGAACTTTCATCAGAAGACACAAAAGCTTGTGAAGAGCTTGTCTCCTGGAATGGGCTTCAGGAATGTAGCCTTCCCTTGGTGTCTCTGGAAAGGTGATGAAAGGACCTTTTGTGATTTTTAGGGTAACAGATGAGATGGTGCTGTGGTTCTCTGCAACCCTTTCAACAACATGAAGGGCTGAACTCTATTGGTTGTTGGAGTTACCAGATGGATTTTGCATGTTCATTCCATCTGGTAGCCACTGAGGATACCATACAAGTCTGTGAGAGTAAGTGTCTTGAGGTTCTCAGTCCTCTTGATAACCATACAATAGTGTGTCCATTGTCTGGGAAGAGAGGACATGAACTTCCTCATAACATCCCTGTTCTCAAGAGTTACTCTAATATCAACAAGAGTATCCACAATCTCAACATACCTGAAGTATTGTGAGTCATGGTTTCACCTGTCCTGAAGGTGAAGTTCTCAAACTACTGCTTCAAGAGGTCTTTCATTTTTTCTTTTGCATCATCAGACCCCTCATACATCAGCTTCAGTGCATCCCAGAGTTGCTTGGCAGTCTTGCACTTCTTGAAGCCTTGTAGATAGAGTTTGGAAGAGCAGTTTGGAGGGCGGTCATGGCTTTCTGATCAATATCAATTCTCTTCCAGTCTTCATCAGAATAGTCAGCCACTTCCTTTGGTATCATACCACCAGCAGCAGCAGGTGAAGAGGTGGATGGAACATGAGGTCCATCAACAACAGATCCCCGCATCCTGGAGTCTTGAGACTTGATAAAGCCTTCCATTCTTTGACACCAAGTATCAAGGTTTTAGGAGTGATCAGTGGGGACTTTGTCATTATACAGGTTTCCATATCAGCCTTTGTGATAACTGCCATTTAAGATGTTAAGTGAACTGTGAAACTGAGAGGATTAAGATGGTGAGATCTTACAATCAAGAGCCTGAAATGCTTAGATACCAATTGCAGGACGGGTAAGGGTGCCTAACACAATCAGTTTCACAATAAGGAGAGACTTGGAACACTTAACAGTTCAAATAGGGAACCAGGTTTGATTATGAGGATACTATGAACACAAGTAAGTAATGAGACAGAACAAGCAACAATAACACAGATATATGGTTTTCAAGGAGTGTTGTATATTGCTCTCAAGTTTTATTACAAGTGTTACAAAGCATATCTTAATTACAAGAACCTGAGACTCTTTATACTACATCCTACAACCTTCAATACTTAGAAAGACAGTTAGAATTGACTAATCTAGATAACAAAATCAATCTAAAGTCAAAAGGTAGATTGCCTTTTGACTAGTGATTATGACATGCCATAGCCACATCCTTTCTATTACAAAAAGGTTTACAGTTACAAAAGTAGGAAGTCACAGACAAAGACCTTAATCTACAGTTTACAAAAGCATGGACTTTTCACCAACTCATACAAGTTGGTGAGTCTTCAGAGTTGCAGCGGAAAGTATGTCAGCTTTATATAAAATAGATCAGAGAAAGCATGTTTTTCTCTGTCTTCGAAAGAATCCAGTCTTCACAGCAAAATGGCTTTGGAAGACTTTGTCTCTGAAGCTTCTGAAGACTTCATCTTTGGCTTCAGAAGATTTGGACTTTGGCTTCAGAAAATTTTACACTTAAAGTATTTTCTGATGTAGTGTGTAAAATTTCCAAAGCACTTCTACCTTTATACATTCAGTACATGCATGCAGGAAGACCTTTGGTTGTTTTGGCTTCTTTGGTTGCATCAGCCTTATAATCTTCTGATATTACCATACAATATGGGATTGTGATGATGAGTATCATACACGCGTGCGAATCTAAGGCCCTACTTAGTAGGATTGGCAGGGTTTAGGATGTGAAGTCATGAGTAGCTTCACATGGCATGTAGTGCATGATTAGACTCCATGTATGACTTATTACTTGTGATGTATTTATGATTATGTTGAGCATGTTGATTGTTTGAGATTCGTATGCATTGTATGATAATATATATGTTGTATGATAAACTATGTTAGGATGATGATTGTGATAGAACTTATGATTGTGATGTACGTGAATAACTGTATGATAATCATGTGTATGAGTTGCTATACTTGATCAAACAAGATTTCAATTAGCATGTCACCAACGGGTCAAATGGGTCAACTTGGTCAAATGAGTTTTGTTTTCCAAAACCTTGGGTCAGCGTGTTTATTGAGCACTTAGGGTTGTTAAGCCTACTATGTACACCTACTTATGTACTTGCGTGTTCTAGGTAACCTTTGAAGGGTTGTCTTTCAACTCATCGTTAGCTCTTTGTTATTGTTCGTTGCGCACCAGGTGAGTTCATGCCCCACTTTTTAAACACTCTCTTTTAGGGGGAGATAGCATACTCGTTTACAAATGCTTTATTATCGTAAGTTGTGTATAGGGTAACATAGTGTGATATACCTTGAAAGTCCTCACACTTTCGGATCATTAATATGGTAACTAGCGGGAAATTTTGGGTAGTACTACTGGGTCTGACAAGCCCCACCCATATGACTCGAGGTCAAACAGGTGCAATATTGTCCTAACACAAACACAGTCATGACCTGGAATGTCTTGAAGGGAGGCAAACAAACGAAACACAATCAGCTTCGATCGCGAAATCACTATGGTTATTACTTATGATATAGACTAGCTATCTATTTCAATGCACTTCTTATGTGTTTACAACTGTTACTGATTATGTTTAACGTAAACTCTTGAACTCACAAACCGTTGTGTTGACACCTGTAGTATTCTATTCTCAGGTCGTTACTAGCAGCTACAGTAGGAGCACGCACGAGTCATGCATGCTTTGAAACAAACATTCAACTGTTATGTCTTATTAAATATTTTATACTTTAGTTTGGGCGCTTGTTTGCGCAGTTACATTTGGTACTATATGTTTGAGATTCTTACAAAACGCTTCTGCAAATGTTTAAAGTTTGAAACTGAATTATTTCAATTGTTGCATATAAGATCGTTCTGAGTACTAATGACTGAAATCCTGTTTGTTTACTCGCCTCGTGGTAAACCCTGCACAGGATCTTGAAGGTGTGATAGATTTGTATCAGAGCCATTGGTATAGGGAACTGTTGCATACACACTAGTCTCTAACCGCAGAGTTTGTTAGTTACTCGTACTTATCCCTTACTGTATACTCATTGCATACACATCACGTACCCTGCAGCATGGCATATCTTCACAGGATCTAGGTAAGAGACCTGGATATTCTGAATCACTTAATCCTCCTCCTGTACCCGATAGAGGACCTGAGTGGCCCTGAAACCCCTTATCCTCTCGAGGAGATAGACTGGGATCAACTATTCGCACTGCCCGAATACGATGCACACGAGATTGGAGTTACTATCCCACCTATGTTGACCGTATGCTTTTTAGGGAGGTGTGTTCCTTAAGCCTCCGCTTACTAGACCGAGGACTAGGTCCACCTGAGTGACCTAACCTACCCTCCCTTCGTTACCACATTCTAGTGAGCTGTGTGATTGCGGCGTTATTTGCTGCTCTAGACACGGAAGGAAATGACGCACGAACGAGCTGAACAAAGTGGTCGGCACTTATGACATGAACTACGTGAGACTAAGATGATGGTAGAAGAGTGAAGGATCTACAGTTGGAGTGCTATAACCATCAAATGTCCTTAACTGATCGTGTAGCTCAGGCGATCCACCGTTCGGATGCTAGGGATAACACCATCCACGACCATGGGGTAAGACTTGGTGACCTGGAGGCTCAGTTCGCAGCGATGCATATTGTCGCAAAACCCAACGAGGAATCTGAAGAGGAACCCGAGGAAGAGCCAGAGGAAGCTCTAGAAGAAGAAGAACCTGAAGAGATGGAAGAGGACATTGATGGGTCTGATGTACTAGACTGATTTCCTTATTCATCTAACTTGGACTATGTAGCATTTTTTTTAAAACCTATGTGGAAGGGTTGTTCCCACCCAACTGAAAAACTGAAAATTTTGACATCGATAGAATATTTTGTGAGTTAATTACAATCTATTATCTTTTATTATTATTTTATTATGGTTATAAATGTTGTGGGTGATGAACTTTATTGTTTTTCTTACTATTTGCTATGCTTAAATGAGATAAATATGTTAGATGTTGCTCATTATTGCATTATGAATGTAAAGTGAAAAATGGAAGGTGAAGGCAGAGGACGTGGCAGAGGACGCGGCGCAGGACGCGGACATGGCGCTGCTACAGTGAATATGATGCCCGCTGAATTGGCTGCCTGATTAATGAACATGTACAGGCGTCAGTGGCTGTTGCACAAGCTGGACAACCAGCAAGTAAATGATACAAATGGCTTGGACTAATACTCTAGTTGCTTGTTAAGTGGCAACTAAGTTTTGTTTGTTGTCACAGGACCCCCTCCCTATACCTACAAATCCTTCATGGATTGCAAGCCTCATACGTATAGTGGAACTAAAGGAGCAGTGGGATTGGTGCGGTGGTTTGAGAAGACCGAATCAGTCTTTGCAAAATGCAACTGCCCGCCAGTCGATCAAGTGAAGTACGCTACTGGAACCCTAGAAGGCGCAACACTCTCCTGGGGTGAATGCCCAGGTGCAGATGCTAGGTCAGGCGATGGCCAATGACTTACCTTGGGAAGAATTAAGACGATGATGACTGAGGAGTATTGGTCCCGAGATGATGTGCAAAAGCTGGAAGTTGAAATCTAACAACTAAGATGCAAGGTTCTGAGATTGAGTCCTATACTACCAGGTTTTATGAGTTGGCAACTTTGTGTCCGGGAATGGTGAATGAGATGTATAAAAGGATCGAGCTTTATTTACGTGGGGTTGGTTCCTGAGATTCAGAGTATGGTGACAGCCTCCACCCTGCCACCAAAAATAGGCTATTAGGTTAGCCCACAAGCTGATAGATCAGGAGTGGAACAAGGGAAGTTACCCAAACAGGGCGCGGTGGATAGCGTACCCGATAACAAACGCAAGTGGAAAATACTGGCAATAAGGCTCATCTCTAGCAATCAACAAACAACAGCAGCAACAACACAGCAAAGGAGATTCGACAACAACCGGAATTTTAATCTGTCATCTTCCTCAAACCAAGGACAAGTGGATACATGAGGAAGCATCCAAAGTACAACCGGTGCAACTATCATCACATCTGCAGGTGTGACAACTTCAAGTGTCAGCGTTGTGGAAAGCTACGGCATGCAGCAAAAGATTGTCGTGGCGAATTGGTGATGAAGCCACAACAAACACAGGAAACACCAAAAGGCTGCTTGAGTGTGGAAAAGAAGGCATTACAAGAGGAACTGCCCTCAGTTGAAGAAGAATGGAAATGGTGCTGGGAATAATGGGAACAATAATAACAACCCTGGTAATATCGACAATAATGGTGGCAACAATGGTGGAGCCAAAGAGAGAGTGTTTGTCAGGTTCAGGTGAGGCTCTTAAACGTACTGTGTGTTACTAGTAAATTTCCTATTAATGGTCGTATGCTACTGTACTATTTGATACTAGAGCCGATAGAAGTTTTATCTTATTAAGTTTAGTAGTCTCTTAAGTGATATGCCTCTACGTTGGAATCTCGATATACCATAGAATTAGTTGACGGTAAGCAAATCTACGTTACACACATCCTTAAGAGTTGCAAGATGAGAACTTGCTGGTCACACCTTTGATATCGACCTCATGCCTGTTACACTTGGGAGTTCGATGTAGTCGTGGGCATGGATTGGTGTACGAGAAGCAGCTGGAAGTCATTTTCCACAAGAAGATATCCACATTCCTCTCCTGGATGGGGAAATTCTCTCGGTAAAGACGAGAAAAATGGTGCTGTGATAGGCATCTAACTTTAGGAAAGCGCAGAGAAGAAGGGCTACGCAAGGGTCGCGAGCCATATTAGCCTTGTAATGATTGACTCCTAGAGCCGCCATATTAGCCTTGTAAAGTTTAGGATGTGAAGCATGAGTGGCTTCACATGGCATGTAGTCATGATTAGACTCCATGTATATTACTTGTGATGTAATTATGATTGTGTTGAGCATGTTGATTGTTTGAGATTCGTATGTGTTGTATGATAATATATGTTTGTATGATAAACTATGTTAGGATGATGATTGTGATAGAACTTATGATTGTGAGGTACGTGAATAACTTGGATAATCATGTGTATGAGTTCTATACTTGATCAAACAAGATTTCAATTAGCATGTCACCAACGGGTCAAAAGGGTCAACTTGGTCAAATGAGTCTTGTTTTCCAAAACCTTGGGTCAACGTGTTTATTGAGCACTTAGGGTTGTTAAGCTTTCTGTGTACACCTACTTAGTACTTGCGTGTTATGGTAACCTGTGAAGGGTTGTCTTTCCACTCATCGTTAGCTCTTTGTTATTGTTCGTTACGCACCAGGTGAGGTCATGCCCCACTTTTTATACATTCTTTTCGGGGGGGATAGCATACTCGTTTACAAACACTTTATTATTATAAGTTATGGATAGGGTAACATAGTATGATATATCTTGAAAGTCCTCACACTTTCGGATCATTAATATTGGTAACTAGCGGGAAATTTTAGGTAGTACTACTGGGTCTGACAAGCCTACCCCAGCGACTCGAGGTCAAACGAGTGCAATATGTCTAGCACAAAACATCTTCAATACCCGGTATGTCGTGACGGGAGGTAAACAAACGAAACACAGTCAGCTTTGATCGCGAAATCACTATGGTATTACTTATGAATATAGACTAGCTATGATTTAAATACACTCTTATGTTTACAACTGTTACTGATTATGTTTAACGCAAACTCTTGAAGTCACCAACCGTTGTGTTGACTCTTTTAGTATGCTATTCCAGGTCGTTATAGCAGCTGCCGTAGGAGCACGGCACGAGTCATGCATGCCTTGAAACAAACATTCAACTGTTTGTCTTATAAATATTCTCATACTTTGGTTTGGGCGCGTGTTTTGCGCAGTTTACATTTGGTACTATATGTTTGATATTCTTTCAAAATGCTTCCGCAAATGTTTTAAAGTTTCAAAGTCTGAATTATTTCAATTATTGCATATAGGGTCGTTCTGAGTAACTAATGACTGGATCCTGGTTTGTTCACTCCCTCGCGGTTAAAACCCGCACGTGGATTTGGAGGGTGTAACAATTTATTCCCACATACATTACAATGGGTTCTACAATCATATAAGACGTGGACTTATCATGGTGAGAAATATCCACATCTGCTTCAGAAATAGAAGACCTTTTTGCTCCAAGAAAATCTATTCCACAACAAATAATGAGATGTTGATGCAATTGATGATGTTTGGTGGAGCAAAATGTTAATGAACAAAAAACGTAGACGAAGGTGGAACTGGTTTGACCCTGAGTTGATGCATTATTTAAGGAGCTGAATACCGAGTTATACCATGGTTGTAGTTGGATGTCTTCGTTTAACTTTTTAGCAATTGATGGCATATCAAGGTTATCAACAAATGGACGAATAGTTAATTTAACCAATTTTTAGAGTTTTTGAGAGTTGCATTCCTTAAAGAAAATCAAATTCGCCTCATACTATGAAGCTAAAGATGAGGTTAAGAAAGATGGGTTAGGATATGAATCTTCCATGCTTGCATTAACGATTGTCCTCAGTTTTGGAAAGAAATGAGTTGATGCAAAATTTTCCGTTTTGTAACGATAGTAGATGGGTTGACAAAAACACAAACGGGAAGAAAGTACCTCAAAAGTGTTGCGCTACTTTCCTTTAACTTCCCGACTTCGACGAATGTATAGCTCAAGATTACAGCAAAAGAAATGACATGGCATTACAATGGGCGCTCAACGGATGGTATGATGCGTCATCCAGTGATGGGAAGGATGACAAGACTTTGATGAAAAATTTCCTGATTCTCAAAGAACCCGAAATGTATGTTTGGGGTTGGCTTTGTGGATGGTTTTAATCCATTCGGTAAAATGAGTCAATCTTACAGTATGTGGCCAGTGGTGTTGATAACATATAACACACCACCATGGTTATGTATGAAAGAGTCTTCTTTTATGTTGACCTTGCTTATCCTGATCCTAAATCTCTGGAAAGGACATTGATGTTTCCTAAGGCCTTTAATTGATGAGTTGAAAATGTTATGGGCCGAAGGAGTTCAATGAGAGATGCATCAACCAAAACTATATTCAGGATGCGTGCAACTCTATTATGGATATAAATGATATCCTGCTCGTAGCTATATGTCTGGATGGAGTGGTCAAGGTTATATGGCATGCCCTATTTTAGTAGACACATCCTTGTGCCCTATAACAAATAAAATAGCTCTTCACAAAAAAGCCATAGTTTGAGAGATGATCTTTTGTTCAATGGCACAAAGAGAGACAAGAGATCCTCCTAGATGTTTGAGTAACGCACAAATCTTAAAAAACTAAAATCCTCCCTATGTCATGTTCCAGGGAAACATCCTACACATGGAGGTGTGAAAGAAAGCATGCTGCAACCCAGTTGAATTGGACAAACAGAGTATCTTCTTTGCGCTGGAATATTAGTCTTTACTCATTTAAAACATAATCTTGATGTCATGCATGTAGAGAAAAATATTTGTGAGAGCTTGTTAGGTACTTTGCTAATGAATGAAAATCAAAAGACATGCACAAAGAAAGACAAGACTTGAAAAATATGGGTATTCGACCTGATTTATGGCTAGTAAAGAAAAACAACAGGTCTACCAACCACATGCTTCTTATTCTTTCATACCCGATGATCGTGAACGTTTTTGTCAATTGTTAAAGGAGTGAGACTAGATGATGGTTTTGATTCAAACTTTAAAAATAAGTGCTTTCCAATTATTCAAACATAATCATGTTAAAGTCTCATGGATCACATCCTAATGCAGCGATTGCTACCGATCGGGATGAAAGTTGGTCTCCCAAAAAATATGTCAACAACAATCATGACCTTTGTACATTTTTCAAATAATATGTGCAAGATCAGTAATGTGAGTGATATGTATAAAAAACAATATGGAAGTGGTAAAGATATTGTGCAATTTGGACTTGATATATCCTCCAACATTTTTTTTTAAATGGTTCATTTAGTTCTTCATTTACCTGAAGAAGCTATTCTGGTGGTCCCTTATATGAGATGGATGTATCCTTTTGAAAGATACATGAAAAAGCTCAAAGCATATGTTAGAACAAAGCTAGACCTGAAGGCTCAATAGCAGAAGGTTATGTTGCAGATGAGTCATTGACATTCTGCTCTATGTATCTTGAAGGTATGCAAACAAATTCAATGACCAATAGAAATGCAGATTCTGGCATCCCAATAAGACAATTCCACGTGTTTTCATCACAATGTCGACCAATTTCTAAAAAGAAAATCATTATGCTATGTGAAGATGACTACAAATCATTACACTAGTTTGTACTAAACAATTGCAATGAAATTAGTGACTACAAATCGGAATTTGAATCTAATTTCCTAGACGTAGTATGAAAACAAAATTTCCTTCATGGTTAAAGTATAAAGCTAATACATCATCATCATCATCATCATATCATCATCATCATCATCATCATCTTTGTCTCAAGGGGGGTCAAAGAATTAAAGGCATTGGCATATGGTCCTTTAAACGCATATTCTTACACTACTTGCATAGTTAATGGTGTTAGATTTGTGTTCATAGTCATGAAGTTCAACAACTGCTCAAAACAGTGGGTTGTTTCAATAGGAGAAGACGATACTCCATTTTATGGTCAGCTAGAGGAGATCTTAGAGTTGAACTACATAGATGGTTACTCGGTTGTACTATTTCATTGTAAATGGTTCCAAACATCTGGTAAGAGGTTAATCAAGCAAAATAATGTCACTGTTATCGAGTCAGTGACACATGGTATGATGATGATCAGTACTTTTAGCCCACACAAGCTAAACAGGTGTTTTATCTTGATGATCATTCTAGAACACCGACAATTGGAGGTTTGTTGAAGACGTTCACCATCGAAAAACTTTGGGATCATCCAACCATGAGTGTTTTAATGAGATAGATATATTGCACGACACCTAATCATTGATTATAACTTGGTTGTCGACTTAGGCTGTGAAGTTGGTGATCAAGTGCACAATTCATTGATAATGAGACAAATGTCTTACAATACGTGCAATCAGATAGATTTGGTAAATTGGTAGTCGACTTAGGTTACTTGCCCATCAAGTCGACTTTAGATTTGGTGAATCAAGTCACAATTCATTGATGATGAAATTTTTATTGATGATAATGAAATAGATGAAGATAAAGACGAATACAATCTGATGAGGAAGATGATATAAATGATGATAACGAAAACGACAAAGAAGATGTTCTAGAGTAGACCCTTTAATGTAGTGATGATTCTGATTGAAAGTATGTTTATTATTTTTGTTTAGGTTTATTGTTATGTTTATTATTATCTATTTATAACATATTTATTTTTGTATGTGTTTATTGTTAATGTTTATTATCTTGCATAGGTATATTGTTAATGTTATTGTCTATTTTTGTTGAAGCTTATCAATATATTATTGCAATAGGATCCCAACAGGTTGCGAGTCTTGTAAGTTATTTGTTAAAGTTAAAAAATACATCTTTATGTTGAACATAATCTCGTTTTCCTAACTTTTCAATTGCATATATTAATGTAGAACACCTGCAAGAAAAAGAAGATCAAAAGAAAAAAACATTAATTATTTAAAAAATTGAGCAAAACAAAGGCCAACCACTACCAATTGAAGTGAAAGCAAGGGGGGCGAATATAAGTTTGTTGGAGAGAACAACTTGGACTTTATAAGGTTAATCTCTAAAAAATTAGTAAGGTTTCCTTTCCATATCCAGTGGCAAGCTGTTCACGATGATTTAAAAGCGCATATATCCCACACTTTTTGTAAGTATACAAGTTATGTTTTTTATGTATTTTAATTACATAATGTTACATGTTTTCTAATTACATGCTTTTCAGGAATGTTTTGATTTGCTAGATGGAGAGAATCTGAACAGTGGAAAGGCATAAGGCTCGGAATCACCGCCAAGTGTCAAGAGCCTATAAGATCGAACGCAAGATCTAAAATCTCATTTTGATGATGTGGGTGGTTATGATGATGTGGAAACAGCGTTGACCTGTCCCTAAGGGAACTAACTCGCAAGCATGGGCTTGGTGATTAATGAGTTGTTCTTAGATCCCGCTTATAGAGCCTATCTGAGGCAAACAAACTAAACAAAGATAAACAACGCTATCAAGCTATGGGAGCCAATATATGCACAGAAGAGACATACGGAGGTAAAAGTATTTGTTAGTATAAAAATAAGTATTAACTGTCGAAAGATGTATTTCTAAGAATTTTTATTATTCACAGAGAGAGTCGTCCGATTGATCTCTTTCAGAAGATGCATTTCAAGAAGGCACGGGATGGGTGAATGCAATTGCAAAATCGGACTAGGTAAGTTTGAAACTAACTTTTGAGTGATTTTAGTATGTTTAAGTGTGTTTGGGTAAAATGACCCATTGAACTAACTTTTGATTGATTCTTGTATGTTTAAGTGTGTTTGGATCAAAATGACCCATTTGAACTAACTTTTTGTGTGATTCTAGTATGTTTAAGTGTGTTTGGGTGAAAATGACCCATTTAAACTAACTTTTGATTGATTCTAGTATATTTAGTGTGTGTTTGGGTCAAAATGACCCATTTGAACTAACTTTTATGTGATTCTAGTATGTTTAAGTGTGTTTGGGTCAAAATGACCCATTTGAACTAACTTTTGATTGATTCTAGTATGTTTAAGTGTGTTTGGGTCAAAATGACCGTTTGAACTAACTTTTGATTTATTCTAGTATGTTAAGTGTGTTTGGGTCAAAATGACCTATTTAAACTAATTTTTTTTAACTAACTTTGATTGATTCTAGTAGTTTAAGTGTGTTGGGTTAAAATGACCCATTTGAACTAATATTTTCAATATGTTTAATGCAAGAAAAGAATTCAAGAGGAGTATGTGAGATCCTCTAGCGACATCGGTGGAGACTCATCTGCTGTTGATGAGATTCAATGCATTGAGCATGCCTTAGGTCAAATGCAAGGACATATACGAGGTGTTAATCGCGTGGTGAGACATCCCGCCCTGATTTTTCTAGCTCGCAACCTCCTTCAACACAACATTTGCAAGATGAAGTTGCAGAACTTAGACAACAACAACAACAAAATCAAAAAACTATACAACAACAACAAATCCAACAAAAACAACAACAAATACAAGAAATGCAAACTATTGCTTCAAGCGCAGATGGAAATGAGCGCTACTGGCAGCCGCAACGACCACCTGGTGGTCATTAGCGTTTGTATTTTTGTTAGATTTTGTTGAACTTTAAAAGTTTTATGAATTATTTGTTTGTTAAACTTAAATTGAAGTTGTATAAATTATTTGTTTGTTAAACTTGCGTTGGATTTTATTGATTATATATTTGTTAAATTTGTAAAAAAAATTAGGTTCCAGCATAAAATGAAAAAAATAAAATTAATTTGTTAGAAAAATATGAAAAAGACCTATAACGCCGACAAGTCGTCGCTATAGAGATTTTCCTTTTTAAAAAAAAAATAAGAACACGATCTATAGCTACGACATGTCGTCGTCGTCGCTATAGGTCAAGTTTTTTTTTTTTTAATCTTTTATCGGTAAAATCAGAAACCACGACACTTATATGGACGATTTTTCGTTCCTGTAGACGAACTTGTGCGACGATATCTATCTCGATGATAATTCCGCCTATTACGACTAATTATGCGAATAAGTCTATAGCGACGATAAGTCGTCGCTATAGAGCAAGATAAGCTATGGCGACGACATGTCGTCGCTATAAGGTGTCAAATTCGTTGCTATAGACCAATTTTTTGTAGTGAGCCGAGGTATAGCTTAAAATTTCAACTATGAAGGGAGATTCTAAGCCCAAGCTAAACTAGCTCATATAGTTTAAAGCCGAGTTCAAGTGAGGCCCGGTCAACTTAACTCATTGTTGAACACCTTAGTGATGATGAGAAGGAAAATGACAAAACAAACAAAGACACTTGTCTTACGGTTCTTTCAACGAACATGAATAAAAGAATGGTAGTATGAATCAAGTACAAGAATCTGGTAATCTCAAAATACAACCAAATGTCAAGTAGAATAATGAGAACGAAGACACAAGACAATTCACAAGTATAATGAACCAATACAAACTCAAGACATGACCACAATTCTAAATGATTCTGTTTGTAGGTTTAAAAAAATAAACCCTAACGAGAGAATTCGGACATGAGAAGAAGACA
>JACCIY010000801.1:0-31632 GCA_025506505.1 Flaveria sonorensis | reverse complement strand
GCATGGTTATGATAGATACATGCAAGGACATGGATATAACAATGATGATCGCAATAGGGTCTATGAAGAGGGAATGGTAGAGGAGAGACATTGACAATGGAAGAAGTTTTGGGCGTGGGAACTTTAAAGAAAAAGTGAATTGAGGTGTACTAGTTGGAAAGTTTGAACACTTCGTATATGAGTGTTCTAACTAGAACGGAAAATTAGAGGAGGAAAAGTTGGCTCAAGCTCAGAAGACGATGAACAAACAGTTTTTTAAAAAGATGTGATCCTGTCAAGATTAACAAGAAACTGTTAAGTTACTCTTGATGTGAAATATGTCATTTTGTTTTTAGTGGTTTAAAGTTAGGAGTCAGAAGATAGGTTATATTTTGTAGTTTGATTTGATTGAGTATGTTTTAATTTGATTGAATTTTTAAATAAGTAGATTAGGGTTTACTTGTTTTTTTGTTGAAGTTTTTAATATAAATAGAAGAATCTAGGTTTATTGTAATGTGTAAGTTTTTTGGTTTAATAATAATACATGGAAAGAATCATGAGTTCCACAAAGATTACCGAGTCATGTTTATGTGTTTCTTCCAACTTAATTCTAGGCCAAGAAACACTCAACATGAACTCATATCGTAATGTCATAATGAATATTTATCATTATAACATGAGACTTTAAACATTTCACATAATATTACCCTAATAATTAGGATGTTACGGGATATTATGTCGACTTCTTGGATGTATGTTTCGATTTGTCATGAACATCATCTTAGCTCTGAATGGTCATCATCTTGAATGACTTTTACCAAGTATTAGAGAACCTAAATATTCCCTAAATTAGACATATCATCTTGGGTGGTTGAAATTTGAATGGCAAACTACGTAAAGCTTTACACCGTTTTGATGTATATTTGTCATTTCTTTTACTTAAACAAAATGCATGAATTTTGAAGATAATAAATAAGACATATAGGTATAATAAAAGCAAAAGGAGCGTAAAAACCAGTTAATATGAATGCATGCATTTCTAATGATTCATTAAAGTAAATAATTAAGTTGTGTCATGACTTTCTCTCTGTTTTAAAATTACGGTAATACTTGAATATAAAAAGAATAAATATATGAGCTACTGTCATTATTTTTGACTATAAAGGTATAGCTAAGTTTTAAATAAGGGATAGCAATGGGATGGGTTTGGGACCGGTAAGGTAATCTCAACCCCATATCGATTAGAAAAATGTGTCTAATACCAACCTAAAACCGTCGGATATGTATTAGGTATTTACCAGTCGGGTATCGGGCAAACCCGCGGGTAACTAGGTATACCTACTAGTTAAAAAAACGTGCTGGAAATTACAATCAGGTATCTCATCGACAATTCGACCTAATCTTTTCGTCGTTGTCTCTCTTCAACAAAATCTATTCATCAGTGTATTGCGAACTCTCTTCTGCTATGGCTAGGGTTCGACAAAGAAACAAAAAGCTGTTTATTGAGTTAGTCGGGTAAGAGATTAGGAGAATGGTCTAATGAAAGAGAAAATGAAACTATTGAATCTGGGATATACTAAAATAACTAAAAGTATATAAATAAATTAAAATAAAGAAAAAATCAAATTAATTCGGTGTATAATCAGGTAAAATGCGTATGCTTAATTGATTACTCAACTAAACAAATATATCATGTAATCTCATACCCTCATACCTACTTACCTGACCGATACATGTTCCAAATGTCTTGAGTTTCGGGTATTCATATCGAGTTTTGGTTTGACTGTCATTCGTATATTACATAAACTAGGTTTAAACATATGTATTAAACAAGAGAACCAAGACAACATGTTTTAAACCAACAATTTCTATGAAGATATAGGGTCGGATATTATCAACCATCGGTGAAAGAAAAACAAATGAAAAATTAAGAATTACAATAACAAAGAATAAAGATTTAAAGGTTAAAACTTTAAGTAAGCTCTATACATTATTAAAATAAGAAGAATATTTTTAAATATTTAATTAATTGTTTAAAACCATTATTATTTAGTATGAGAGAAATTTAGACCAAAAATAAAATCTATACTTCACTAAAAGTCGACATGTTGTAACCCAAATTACTTATCAATAATAACTAGTTTGTTTTTTCTCCCGCACTACGGGGTGTGAGTTTAGTCAATAATTCCTAGGCTCGTTGAAAACCATAAAACAAATACCGAAACTGGTACAAATAGAACCAATATTGGCAACAATGTTTTTTACTAATAATTGGCTAGGTCGTCACGATTCTGCATGCGCTATGGCTTACGCCACAAAATATACTCAAATTTTAAAAACAAACCTTTTTTTCAAAAAAATATTGTACCGGGAACATCGATAAAAAACCAAAGAAAGCCGCGCATTTTATTTTTTTATAAAAGTTACAAACGAAAGTTGTTGCAGAAAAGTAAAATTATTAGAAAATAAAACGAATTTAAAGCATAAATTATATAAAGTATGAGAGCCGGCAAAGTTATAAGAAACTAAACTTTTACGACGGAAGTTAAAGACACCAAAAGTATACTTGAGAAAACTAAACCAATTAAATTTATGTGAATGTAATTATACTATTTCTCAAGATGATCTTAAAAGTACATTAATAATAATTAATAAGAATATCTATATTGTAACAAAAGCGTTAACATTTAGACAAAATAAATAGCAGTTGTAGACTTTAGCTGTGGCGAGACTAAATATTCTTATATATTTATGTGTAGAAAGTTTATTATAGTTGTATTTACACGTACTACGTATTGAATATCAATTGGGTTAGGGAGAAGAAAGTAGCGGCTTACCCCTTTTGAGGGCCTAACACGAGATGAAAAAAACTAAGATGTTTTTTAAAATGTCGCTGTTGTAAATTCTGTTCTTTTATCTAGTTTAAAACAGACAATAACAAAATAAAAAGTTCATTGGTCGTTCATTTTACACACTTACGTGTTTATCATTTAGTTGTTATTATTTACGTTCGTTTTGTTCATTTTAACATTTAGTTTATTTTTTGTGATTATTATATGTTTAAAAAGTGAGCATTTTTAATTTTATATGAAATTAGCTAATAATGTTGAACTAGTAATTTATCTACTCTAATATAGTAAAATATTTATGTGCCATATAACGCTTTTTTTTACCCTTTCATCTAGGCTCCACCTAGTTTTATACATGTGTTATTACCAGAATAAAAGTTGAGAAATAATAATTCATTAGATGCTAAGTATATATTTATATACTTTTCAAATTATGAAACATTTTTTGATATCTAAAAACATGTTTCTTTATATTATAAAATTATTTTAAAACAAAGTTTAATGAAATTTGAAGTTTTTAATGCAAAGGAATTTTGGAAAAAAATAACATTGTTTAAAATAGTATTTAAAAATTTTTTAAATACGAAAGCTTGAAAAAATTTTATTATTATTTTATTACATAAAGTAAATATTATACGTAATTGTAATAATATTTTTATCTCAAAAAATTATTTTTAAATTTTAAATATTATAGATAACCAAAACTTGATATTTTTATTCAACCCCTGTATTACACGAGTTTCTAAACTAATTAAAATACTTACTTTAAATTAACCAATAAAGTGTTGAACTAATAAACTATTAAATTAATAATTAATCTTACTCTAATAAAATAATAACTAAAAGGGCATGTGGTTGCACTACATTCTTTTCACCAAAATTTTCTCGTTTCTATATCTATTATCTAATAGTTACATTAATTACTAATAAGCCTATTTAATTTCTTTTAGATTAAAATATTTTTTAAAATTAAGAAAGTTCTTTCTATTAATATTATTTTATTTAAAAAATATTAAATAAGAATTTTGTTTAAAACAACAACTTTTTTTAAAATATGAATATATTATAAATTGCAATTTTATTAAAGTAAACATTTTATAAGCAACAAATAACTAAAGCTGGCAAAATGGTCTAAATGAAACCTCATTTTTGGTAAGAATTTTAGGAACCAATGAGAGCCACTATTTTCAATGACAAAATAGTAACTAACGAAAACATAATAAAATTGTAAATTAAAAATAATATAAAAATACAAAAATAAAAATAAAAAATATTTTCACCGTTTTCCTTT
Organism: Flaveria sonorensis; assembly: GCA_025506505.1. Classification (NCBI taxonomy): domain Eukaryota; kingdom Viridiplantae; phylum Streptophyta; class Magnoliopsida; order Asterales; family Asteraceae; genus Flaveria; species Flaveria sonorensis. Next base: position 27,513 of record JACCIY010000801.1, on the reverse strand, counting down.
TTTCTTAAAAAATTAAAAAAAATTTAAAATAAAAAAAACTTGTGTTTTTACGAAATTCATTTTACACATGTGTGATACCGGTTTTACACATGTGTAAAACCGGTATCACACAAGTGAATAACCAGATTTACACATGTATAAATAACGGATAGAAGATTTTTTTTAAAAAAGTATATATGAATATAGTAGTGTTGGAAAGATAAAAAATACATAAATTAATGGCGAATTTTTTGAAAAAATAATATCATGAAAAAAAGTTATGAACTTTTTAAAAAAAAAATAGAAATGAAATGTAACTTATATGTGATGTTAAATGTGTGGCTCGTATTTGTTTATAGAGTTTCAGAAAAAAATATGGTTCTCAAGATAATCCTAACATTTAAACTTTAACAACAAACATAGCTCCGATTCATCTCAGTTTTTTTCGTATTTTTTCGGTATGGTTTAACACTTTAACATGATAACTCAAGCATATTTATGTCTGGTATGAGGTTATAAAATTTAAACTGAACAAAGGAGTTATATATACCTAGTGAAACCCGAAATTGAAGCTAAGAAAGAATTTATGATTTTATATTTCACGAGTTAAAAACTTATGATGGTAATAAAATTTTTAACGACGAACAAATACGCCTCCGATGATCTATTCTTAAAATCCTCCTTTACTCAGTTTATGAATTTAAAACCGTACCATTTAAGTAAGCATAAACACCATCTAAACTTTTCTATATGGAGCCCGCGGCCTTGGAACGTAGATCAATATTTTTTCTATTTTAAAGAAGAAGCCTATTAATTAATTAATGTCACACAAGTCAACTTTGTTATCCTTGTTCAGTTATATTCGGTATATAAATACACCAAGATATGAACGTTTTGTGCAAGGAAAGTATATTATTAAACAATATCAACATTTTCAAAATCATAGCGGATCATGAAATCACAATATAAGGTATAGTATATTAATTTCCTATTTATATACTGTCTAATAACCCGTTATTTTTTTACAGATGAATCCTACGGTTTTAAACAACAAGGGCTTCTCTACATATCACAACAAGGTTTTATTTCCTAATGCTAAAGTTATTAGAATATATTAACATGAATTTGTTCTTAATCTTTTCATTTGTAATAAACTTTTCTATACACAATACAAAGAAAGTTAAGTAAGAATGTTTAAAAAATTCTCCCATATAATCTATCTAGTTAAGATACGCATTTGGTTATTATTATATTAATACGTAAACAACTTCAATCATATGATCTAACTAGGCTATAATCCCAGCATTATATGAGTTGAATAAAAATATTAAATATATTATGAAGAGTAGGAACTGTAAAACGTTAAATAATGATATAATGAAAATTATGTATGAGTAAGTATTTTAATTAGCTGATAAAACATTTTTATTATTTTAAAAATTTGTTTAAAAAATTATTGCTTTAAAAAATTGTTTTTTAACATTATCTTGTTGTTTAGAAACTTAGGGTTTATTTTGTAAAAAAAAAGGTTTTTATATAAAACTTCTATTTTTTAAAAAGATTGATTTTAAAATTTTCATAATTTAGAAAAGTTTTGGTTGTTTTAAGAAAAACTATAGTTTTAGACAATGTTGATTTAAAAAAAAATATTTTAATCAAAATAGTTAGTTTTTATTTAATTAAAAAATATCTTTTAAAAATTATTGATTAAAAAAGATTTGGATTTATGATATAGAGAGAGAAAGAGAAAAATTAAAAAACTAATTAATTTGACTTTTAAAATACAATAAATAGTTTAGGCGGGAAAAAATAGGAGAGTATTATCAGAACGTCTTGTGTCATAATTGTAAAAGATTATTAAAATAGATTTTTAATCCAGTATCTAAAAGTCTTCATTTGTATTAAGTTTTTAATTGTTACGTATGAATATGAATAAAAAATACTATATATTTAATGGAACATACTATTTATGAAATCTTTGCAATTATAAATTTAATTTCATCACAAAATACATAATATTCATCGGTTGGTAAAGTTTTCGAGCAATCGAGTGTCACCGATAGGAGCTTTCGTGCTGACCCAAGTCAAGCAAAGAAACTTTCATGCTGACCCAAGTCAAGCAACCCGGTTCCTCAGACGAACCCATAACTACCGACAATGATGCATTATCAATGAAAATCAATTTTCTAGTAATTTTTATAAGTATCATGTATGTACACACAGGTTCTAATATATGGAATAGATTAAAAGTTATTGCAAGTATATAAGCAGTAAGCAAGAAATTATTTCCTTTTAATTCAACTTTTTCTGCTTTAATAAAATTACTTGCCAAAAATCATTAAATTACATTTATCATTAACCTTTTCTGCTTTAAAAGTTATTGCAAGTATTGCAAGTTATTGCAATTTTCTATTTTCTAGTTATAACATATACAAGCAAATTATTACTTTTATCTTTAACTTATTCTGCTTTAATAAAATTACTTGCCATAAATCATTAACAACTATTGTTTTGATTCAAACTTTTTTCCTTTTCGTCCTCTTACCCTAGTCAACAACGGATCATTTTAAAAATAACTGGTGTATTATATTATATAATATATATATATCTTGTTTAAATAAAGAAAGCGTGAAATTAATATAACGTTATCATCTATTAATTTGCATATCCACAACTCAGTCATACTACGACACTGTCACTTTCACTGTGAATAAGATTTTCAAGAAGCCAAGCATCAAAGTTGACCAGGGTTCCTCCATTACCACAAACCGTTGTTGCATGGTTCAATGCCAAGTGTCCCGTTTGGTTGAATCAGTTGAACCATTGCACCAGGGTCCGAGTCGAGCTCTGGAGGGTGTGGTCCATTGCTCAGCGAATTACGTTCCATTATCACCAATTAGCTTCTTGGAAAGAGCGGCTGAAGTGTATAAAGACCAGATATCTGTGATTTATGGGTCCATCAAGTACACATGGGAAGAAACTCACCGTAGGTGTGTCAAGCTTGCGTATGCTCTTAACCACTTAGGAATTTCTCGCGGTGACGTTGTAAGTATTTTCTCTCAGCTACATGAAATTAAGTGTCATTAGTGACACATATACTTAAAACTCTAAGGTGTCTTCCCCCAAAGTTATTATCGATGTGTGTTTTGAAGCATTGACACATCAATGACTGATCCCTTTGGCTGAACATATATACCCCGGACATATATGGGAAGTTAAAGATCCTAACATAGTATTTGGTATCTAATTAGTAAACGTCTTTACACATTACTAAAGTAACGTTAAACTTGTTGAGTACGTGCAGGTAGCGATACTAGCACCAAACGTCCCAGCAATGCTAGAACTCCATTTTGCAGTTCCTATGGCTGGAGCCATCATCTGCACTCTTAACACACGTCTCGATCCAAAAACGCTTTCGATCCACCTCACCCACTCGGAAGCCAAGATCATTTTCGTCGATTACGAACTCATTCAAAAAGCCGAAGACGCTATCACTCTCCTCAACAACACCCAAACAAAACCACCTTTCCTAGTCATAACCAGAGCACGGCTCCTCTTCTCCCCCACTTCCCGATAAATACAACTACGAGAGCCTCGTAGAAAAGATCGGAGACACAAAGTTCTCTATACTCCGACCGAATGACGAATGCGATCCCATTAGCCTAAACTACACCTCCGGAACCACATCGAGGCCGAAAGGAGTCGTTTATAGCCACCGAGGAGCTTATCTCAACGCCCTTGCGTCCGTTTTCATGATTGGTATGCGAGAAATGCCTAAGTACCTTTGGTTGGTGCCTATGTTTCATTGCAACGGGTGGTGTTTCTCATGGGGTATAGCTATATTGGTGGCACCAATGTCTTCATTCGACGTTGTGAACCCAAGGCTATATTTGAAAACATAGTGGCACATAAGGTCACACATATGGGTGGAGCCCCAACTGTCTTGAACATGATTGTGAACTCTTTGGTGAGTGATCAGAAGATACTTCCACATACCGTAGAGATCATGACCGGTGGAGCGCCTCCGCCTCCCACGATTGTTTTGAAGATCAAAGAGCTCGGATTTCGTGTTTGCCACATGTATGGCCTCACTGAGACTTACGGTCCAGCGACTTGGTGTCTACGAAAGCCCGAGTGGGGTGCGTTGTGTATCGAAGAACAAACGAAACTTAACGCGCGACAAGGGGTGAAACACTTCGGAATGGAGGGTGTTGATGTAAAGGATCCGATCACAATGGAGAGTGTTGAATGTGATGGGAAGACAATAGGGGAGATTATGTTTAAAGGTAATACGGTCATGAGTGGATACTTGAAGGACTCGAGAGCAACCGAAGAGGCTTTTTGGGAGGGTGGTTTCGTACTGGTGATCTCGGGGTTAAACATCAAGACGGGTATATAGAAGTGAAGGATCGGTTGAAGGATATTATAATATCAGGTGGCGAAAATATATCGACGATTGAGGTGGAAAGTGTGATATATAGTCATCCTGGGGTTCTAGAGGTTGCTGTTGTGGGACGCCCGGATGATTATTGGGGTCAAACTCCGTGTGCATTTGTGAAGTTGAAGGAAGGTGTTCGGATTGATGCTCGAGAACTCATTCAGTATTGTCGAAATCACATGCCGCGCTATATGGCACCTCGTACTGTTATTTTCGAAGATTTGCCGCGAAATTCGACTGGTAAGGTGCAAAAGTTTGTGTTGAGGAAGAAGGCTGAAGCGCTTGGTAGTTTAGCCTGATCATATTAATATGTTTTTACTCATGATATTTATATTTGTAAACTTTATTTATGTTCTACCTTTATGTTGTTGGAGTCGTTAGTAATAAGTTGAATAACTGTGGTTTATGAATGTGGCACTTGGTTAGTTCACATTAATAATCGTGTTTAGTCTTTGTTTAATTAGTAGTATTATCAACTCACTGTTGGTAACAAATTCTTCAAATATAATCGGCTTGAAACTCTAACATATACTTGAATTTACCAATTGTTAAACATATAAATTTGAAATAGTTTTAATAAACCTGTGTATTACACGGATAAAATAAATAAATTATTAAATAAAATAAAATTTTATTAATTATAAACGCTATTTAAGATTAGATATAATTGAAATTATATATGAGTACATAAGGTTTATAAGTAATAATACAATGATATCAAGTTTTGAAACTTTTGTTTTTAAAATTTTTTTATTTTTTCCAAAAAAAAAAGTTATATTTTGTTCCAAAACAAACCGGTTTAAAAAATATAATTTCTAAAAGATTTCTTATTATAACACTCAATTTTAATTATTTTTTGTTTATATAAATTTTATTTTTTAAAAACATCAATTTTAAAATACTTTGTATTATTAAAGTTTGATGTTTTAAAAAAATTTATTTTTTGATAAAAAATTGTTTCTTAAGAAATAAGACTATAAAAAGATCTATTTCTTAATTATTAAAAACTATTTTTACTCTACAAAAAATAAATAATATTATTAGCAATTATGTGGTTATTTAACAAAAGAAAAACGAAAAAATTTTAATGAATAAAAATGTGATGCTGTTATGTGTACCACTGGTTACGCTTTTATTAAAATAGTAACATTTTTCAAATGTTAGTACTTTTGCAGTTTAAATAGTATGTATTTTTTATAGACTAGCTGAAGCATATATATATTTACTGAGAATATGCTATTCTAGCAACACAAGTAACAAACTAAGTGGTCCAAATTATAAATAAATATTCAACTAGATGGTTGCACATAGTAAATGATGAGTTTTAGCGAAGTGCATCACAAGAAGCATAAAAGAAAGTTTCGATTTTTTAAAATATTTATATAGTTTTGTTGTAAATGTGTGAATATTTTTATCATATTTTTAATGTTTTATTATACACTGGGGCAAAATTGAAGGAAAAACTAAAATACAAATAAACACATGTTAAGTTTTATAGCTATTCGTGGCAAAACTTTTTTAAATATTATAGCTAATTTGTCGCTAAACTTAATAAATATAAATACAATTACTCTTATATTGATCGGAGATCAAATCAACAGTTATAACAATAATAATTAAATAACAATAGAGCTATATAATAATAATAATATTAATAACAATAATTAAATAATTAATATACAATGTTTATTTAAAAGAACTAACTGTTCGTCTTTTTAGATACTGTCTACAAGAATCAGGTTAAATGTAAAATGTTTTCGTGTATTTTTATATATGCTTTGAGATAATCTACATTTCAACGTTTGCCTAAGTTTTGACGTAAGTTTTATTCAGAAATGAATCGTGCCAAATATAAAACGTTTTCATTTAACGGTATATATTTCAAGTTACTCAGCATTTCAATGTAAATTTGGTTCGGAAACGAATCGGCAGATACTATTATAATTATGTTATTTCTATTTTTTATTAAAAAGATAATAGTTTAAAAACAGTTTTGTGAAATGTAATTGCAAATTTATCACAAAAGGTTAGAAAATTGTTTGTGAAAATTTGTTGCACATGTAGCAACGAAAGAGTTTAAGTTTGTGGCAAAAATGTCGGAAAATTTTCGCCAATGGATTTTCCTACGATCACTTTTTTTGTAACAAATTTGTCACTACCTTCTTTTCTAAATTTTTACCTCGAATATGTTCGTAGAAAAAACCTCAGCTTTTTGATAGTGGTTTACTCATGTTAAAGTGTAAGTTGAGAACAAATAAATTGGTATATAATAATTAAATCGTTACTTCTACATTTTTATGACACATTTCTATATATTAAGTTATTAACTACATAAAAAAACTTAAATGTTGATAGGTTAACCGATCTCATTTGTCTTGACAAAGACTTAAAAACTTACAAGTTTGATTGCTACTCAACTGATCACTTATGATGACGATCCGTTTTATGAATTATAAAAATAATTACGTGAATAGAACAAGAAGATACAACTAATCCAAATTTGTATTGATAGATTTATATGTTATTTCATGTTGAGATTGATGTAGCATTAATATAATAATTTCAACTCATGGATACAACTAGGCGATCCAAGATTCTCTCATTTGTCAACGCAAGTGCACGCCGACCACATATATGTTACCTGTAAATTATCACACACACACACACACACTTACTCTTTTATAAATCTCTCTTTCGATAATAACACTGACTCATAACATAATAGCTGAAGAGAAGCTTATGAAAATGTCTTCACACAAGGCTTTTACCATTGTAGCTCTTCTGTTTCTGTTACTCGCAACCGGTAAGCAACTAACTTTCGCATATTGTTTCTTTTGGAATGATTTACATAGATCGTATACTTTTATCGCGGTATGCTTAAGTTTACAGTTTGTATTCTAGGATCTAGTAGAAAACTGATGCAATCCACAACAACACCGATGATGAATTTGCATCTCCTCCCTCTCCTTTTGAGTAAAGATTACAATTTTTACATATTTATCTTTCATATTTCTGAATTTACTTGTTCCAGCGTATATGATGTATTTTCAAGCGAGAGAGCTCTTGATGTCACCACAATAACTTTTTGTTGCATTTGTCAAAACTTTTATCATTGGCATCTATGATAATCCATTGGCAGTAAATTCATGTGATATGTTACAAGTAAACTCATAGGATCCAGTCAATGGTAGTTTGCTATACATTTTTCAAATTTTAATATGAACCTTTTGTTACTAACATTTAAATCGGATCAACATTATCAACTTTTGTTATGATTATTTACTGTGACAATATAATACGAACTTCTGGCTAAGGGTGTCAAAAACCAAAAATTAAAATAACCTAAAGTCAAATCTTATATAGTAACCGTAAACAACCAAACTATATTGTGAATTATGTTTTCGGTTCGGTTAACGGTTACATAAAATCTTGCTTCTTTGGTTCGGTTATCCAAATAAACTGGATAATAACCGATTCAATCGGATAACCAACCAAATTAATCGTTTGAAGTCGGTTCAGTTGGTTTTTTTCCAATACGGTTTGGTTAACAGTTAGAGCCAAACAAATTTCATAACTGAATAAACCGTTAAGCGAACTGTTGAACACCCCTACTTCTAGCCTTAATGGTTAAAATTTTTAAAATGAATTTAATTGATACATAACATATAAATGAAATAAGATTGTTGAATGTAACTAACGGGACCAAAAATGAATAATGTATGACAGGAAAAGGAAGGAAAAATGAGGAGATGATAGAGTTGGATTACGATGATGCAGGCCCAAACACCAACCGATCTGGTTTTGTTCTGCCTACTGATCCTGCAGTGCCAGCGCCTCAACCCTAATTTTTAATATCTTCTATACAACTTATAAAACTTATTTTTTTTCATTGTTCTTAATCAACATACCCCGTGTGTTTCGAATATTTAATAAATTTGTAGTAATAGAAAACTAAGTATTTGAGTTTTTGGTAGCAAATAACCTTCTGCGACAAAAAATGCAGTGCAAAAACCTATGTGGGTATGAATAACTATTAGTGACCAGGGATTATTTTGCTCAACCCGTATAATGAAACAAGTTGGTGAGTGTTAAGGGCTTAAGGATGCGTGGTAGACATATAATAGAAATTTATGAGTAGACCACTGTGAAATATTCTCACTAAGTTGTCTCTATATCATTAGAACAAATATATTCAAAATGTATTTATATAATATATCACGTAACTGAAAAGTGCAATACATTCTTATATACGTATACAGTTTACAACGAACTCGAAATTTAGATTATTCCATATAAAATAACACTTACAATACGTTCATCTATATATACTTAATGAACAAAATATGATATTATACTCATCAAACTCGTATACGTAACTGCTATAGGACACGTTGAGTTCGTTTATTCCATCGTTCTCAAGCCTATCGATTCCTTCGTAGTAAATAAAACAAAAGAAGGATTTAGCTGAAAAATAGATATAAGGTTAATTATATTGTTGATCGCGAAAGATCGTACACACAATACCATCAAACTAGGTACCGGTTAACGAAATTGACCCCCAGTATATGTCTGCCCGAAAGACCAATTAGGAGGGGCCACGTTATACGACACTACGCTTCTTACCATCACTTGTGGTGACCTTAAAAGATAGGGATTGTCCATTGAGGTAACTATTGCTTGCCAATTTTGCCCCCAGTTTCTTGACATTGGTTGCCACCCTGTTCTTGAGCCCTTTATGAACACAGATCTCACATCTCCAGCATCACCTACGTTTGTGATAAGGACCAGGTTGAAGTAAGAATGCCCGTTTATTGTGAACCTAATCCCACCTCGTCTCATGCAGGGTACCCTACAAGAATAAGGGCAAACTTGTCATTTTGTGATGTTTGAAACGAACCGGTAATAAACTGCCCCCCGGTTTACCGTCATGTTATTTGAATCTTTTTTAATTGAAGTGCACGGACCAGTGAACCAAGTAAACTGTGTCGGGTGGTTGGACCGGCCTTTTTTTTTACGGAAAAAAATATTAATATTTTTTTGGAAAACACATATTTTGATAATTTAGTACTCGGTTCCCTATTTTATTTAATGAAGCTTTTATATAACTAAATTACAAATTCAAATCAAAAATATGACACTTTCATATTTAGTTATAAACTATATATAAAAATAGCAAATAGTTTTAGTATTTTTATTTTCTGTGACATCATTTGGTTTTATAGTAGGTTCCACTAGTGCGACAAAGGAGCCAGTAAGGTGGCTATGGCTCTAACAATATTGTTTCTGACTTTTTTTTGTCTAAAGATCATAGAGGATTTGAAGACATGTTTATCCTGTAAATTGTATAAATTGTATAACTGGCGGAATGCTCAGCGTTTTGCGGCAATTAAGAGTTTCGTGTAGTGGAATTCATATGTTCCCAAAACATGAAATAAGTAATACCTAACACAACTAGGTATTAAACATAATTTATGCAAAATAAATACGTCGTAACGTTTATTCGGAACTTCATAAAATATTATATATCAAAAGTTACAAACTAAAGTAAAACAAATAAAATTTTAAAAACATAAAGTATACAATATCTAATGCAATTTGGTTTTAAATAAAATTTCCATCGAATTCCAGATAAATGAAATAAAATAGAAGTATCGGGCTTCAAAACATTGACGTGAAGCGGATAAGGTATGAGCACCGTTCATACCGAATTAGTAATTACATATAATAGTTTATAAATAGATGGTAAATATATAACTGTGAAAGTTATTATTATATAAGTTAAAAGTCTTTTGCTTTTTTACCAACCGTACCTAGTCATATCGCAATATCATTGCAATCGTTTTTAAACCTTTTTAATTGTTTCTCGTTAAAAAAGTTTAAAAGTACTATTCACCTAAGGTAAAAATATACAATATGAATATCAAGAGTTGATGACGGAAATACTCTTGAAAACCAGCTGTGATAAGTGATAAATAAGTGGGTACCGACCAGTTGCGGATCTAGAAGAAAATTTTAGGGGTAACGTAATTTTTTTTTAACGTACATTTATATTAATTCTATTTGAGATTGAAGGAATTGAACCAGAATGAATTGAACTTAAAAGAATTGTTGACCCAATAGTATCATTATTATTAGAAACAATATTCTACTCTTGAAATTGTCTTTTAAAAAGATTACCAATAAAAACTTGTTTTCATCTTTCAAATCCCTAATTTTATAACAATAACACAATAAATTACAAATTACACTTATAAATAACACAATTCAAATACCTAATTTCAATATCTAATTTCAATATCAAATCACTAATTCATCTTTCAACCTTTACTTCATATATCTAATTGCATATACCCTACGTATTAGAAATTGACCAAATAACAATTAATTTTTATAACAATAACACTTAAATATTTAAAATTGAACAACATAAACCCAAAATCCTTAATTCATAATGTAAAGAGAAAAAAAAAACTAGAAATATAACCTCGAAGTGGGCGGTGAATTGGTGAAAAGATCACATTTGCACGATGGCAAGGCCACCGCAGTAGGCGGCAGTTCGATAGTGGTCGGCCGGACGGCCGGCGGTGGAGACGTGGGGTGATCGGCGTGTGGGTGGATGGTGGTTGACTGGATGTGGCCTGTGGGAAGGGACGAAGGGTCGATGGGGGCATGGGGCGATGGATGGTTTTTTATTATTATAAGTTTTATGTTTGATTGAGTTATGGTATTTGGGCTAATTAGTTTGGCTTTTTAAGTTGTTTAATGTTTTTTGTGCTTATTTTTATTTTAAGCTTGTTAATTATTATTGTATTGGACTATTAGGTATTTTGGGCTTATAGTTTATTTATGTTTTTATAAAATGTAATATTTTTTTATAAAATATAAGATTATTTTTTATAAATTTAAAACTTTCTATTAAGTGTTGAGTTAAGAAAAATTTATGGGTAACGTAATATTTTCACAGGAGTAACGTAAAACATTAAAAAAGAAATTTATACAAAACCGTGATTTTTTTACACTACCCGTAAAAAGTTGAGGGGTAGCGAAGGCTACCCCTCAACTTAATGTATGTCCGCCTGTGGTACCGACCGGTACTGGACTACGAGTATGTGATAAAGACAAAATTGTCGTTGATATTGACTCCCTTCTAACTAGAGTATTTAAAGAGGATCTACGACATATCTAAACTCACGAAAATGAAATCTATAGCCGTGAATCAGGGTGTTTGGCTGTAAATAAATTAGCCAAATATTTTAACAAAGTGCAAAAATTCGATATATACTGAAACTCTGAAAGGTTTTATTTACGCTAAAACTTATTCTGACTCTAAAATATATGAATGTGACATATTCTCGCGTATTAAGATTCTAAATAAAAATGAATGAAAAGACCCTATTTAATTTGAGAATCCATTAGCGGTCCTCAAAAAGATTAAACGGTCCTGCCGTGATGAGTGGTATAATAAATAATAATGTAAAGAAGAATTTGCCTTTGATGTCAACGATGGTGTTATGGATGGTCAAGTACTTACGAATAAAAGCATAACAAAAGACTTCAAAATCACGGTGTTCAAATACATAAGAAAAGTTAGGCATAAGTTGCGTGTTTGATCATAAATGACCAAACCAACCTAGCTTGCTAGCTAACCTTTGATGTGTTTATATGGAGTGATTGAAACCAATTAACTAAATAATATTGTGTTGAATGTAAAATGACTAAAATACTCTTGATGGTTAAAGGAAGTACGTTATATGTACCTTCGGTAAGCAACGGGTACAACTCCGGCTCGGTACTGAGCAATGTGAAGAAAAACCGGCTCTGACAGTCGAAATGAATATTATTACACCATCCCCGGAGGGCAGAAATTAGTGGCAGTAACCACAATGGTACCAGGAAGGCACCATTGTGGATCATTGATGCACCTAAGCTCGAAACATGCACCACAGCTCAACCCGTCGTTGAACAAGGGTGTACTTAGTGCAGCAGTGTTTGTACCATACCCTTGACTGTACAAGTTCCCATAACCACAAGCTCCACCTATGTGTAAATCAGTATATAATCCGTGTTACAATATAGAACATAGCGTTTAACACAAGCCCTAATTTAAATATTATACATCATGCATGAAGAGTTGTACATACCCATTGTTCGGAGGCATCACCACCACCATAGAAGTGGCATGGGCGTTGCTCCATGGAGTTACATAGTAACCATTAGCCAGTGATAACACCGACAAAATGCTCATGATCGTGATGAATGTTGAACCCATTTTTGTATAATTTCCTACAAAAAAACCGTCGAAAATTCGATCTATATTAAGCATTGAACCTGTTAGGATTTAAGAAATAAATATGATGAGAAGTAGAAGGATTACGAGTGGTAAAGAAGTTGATCATGAGCAAGCTTGAAAGGATAGAGTATTTATGAAATGTGGATGGGGGATTAAATAGAGGTTTTTCTTGAGTGTGCATGGACCCATACACAATTACAAGTTGAAAACTTGTTTTGAAATTAGTTGTTTGTTTTCATGCAACCATTAAAACTTCACCCAACCTGATTTAAGTGTTATAAATTTACTAAAATTTATTTTATAATATTTAATAGTAATACTATAATCAAACAAACCATTAACATAATCTAGTGATAAAGGTATCAAAGAGGTGTTAGACTTAAGTCTCATAGTCATTTGAAACATGAAATAGATTTAAATGTGAAGAAGAGTAAGATGCGATTAGTAGTTGTTTCAAGAAATAAAAAGGAAAGTAAATCGTAACTGAAATAATTTAGTGACAATGTGTTTAGTAATCATCTTCAACCTTTATATATATGTGTGTATTTTTTATACATAGAAACGTATAAAAGTTTTGATGGTTTAATATAATCAAGGTTATTTTAGTTTACTTGGATTTACATAAGGCCAAAGATAAATAAGTAAAAACATTGTTACACTTAGGAGATGTGAAATACGCATTTGTATAGAGACCATTATAATTTTGAACCAAAGAAAATAAGTATAAACATTTTTACAAGTAGTATGAGAGGCATTAGTACGTAGCTAGCTACTTGGGCATCGGTAGTAGCAGTTGCATCACACTAACTATAAGTGGTGAATGTACATCGGTAGAGACTAATACTAGTAGCTTAGTCGTTGGTGTAAACCCGTGTAGAAGTGTTTAATTATTATTGATATAACAGTCTAATCTTCCCCGATTATAATCTTTAACTATTATATCAATAGAATCGTTGTGATGGCTGATCCTTCATAATATGATGGATCTTTGATCTGGTATAAGTATCAAACTCCATCTATGAATTTTGGTACAAGCTTTTGAAACAAAAATTGCATACTAATGTTTGTCCATTTCTTCTGTCTTATACAAAAAATTCGGGGCTTATTAACAAATTATTTCAATATGAAGTTATGTGATATGATTAAGAGACATTTAAGCAGACAGGAAATAGATTTACACATGCAAAGTTAATAAGATTTTAGGGTGAAATACGAAATTCACTTATGATTCTAAAGTCATGATTTGGGATCTTGTCACGCATTTAATATGTCATGTCTCACTCTATTTATTATTCTAATATGACGTGTACAAACCATATTCATAAATCCGAACACTGTTTGTATATATATTCTCAATAACTTATTTAAGTATTAGAATTAATTTTAGTTATAAGCAATGTTAAATTATTTATTTGTACATGAAATTCGAACTACCAAGACAACGAACTAATTAATCACATACCATAACACACAGATAATTGATAGAGTTGCATCTATTTAATAACGAATAATAGTTTTGAACTTTAGAACTTGTTTAAGGAGGCGATTACAATTTTTTGGGAACGAATAATAATAGGGAGTTATTATACGTTCAAATTTGCTGAGATCATATGAAGCTGTAATTTCAATCTCCTTTCTTATAAGTTTAGTTATTAACATCTAATTGATTACATATTTGGTTGGAGGATGATTTAGATCAAATGAACTATTTACAGCTCAAGTTATAGATGACTCCCTAATTTTACCCTTATTATCTAACATTAGTCTTTATAATGAATCGGTGCTTGTTTTTTCAACAAATAAAAATGAGAACTCGAACAATAACTTCATTTTCATCCAAGTACACGTATACTAAACTTTAATTTAATTTACAAACCAAACGTCACCTTCATCAACAGCAATGGGTACTAGTTTACGACCATAAAGCACATGTAACATTCGAGACGAGAAAGAAGACGAACTCTTATGGGCTAGCGAGCATAGATGTAAAGTAACAAACATTATGGGAGTATTTACAAAATAAAAAAGATGAAAATTGCATTGTTTGGACAAACATACTGGAGTCCAGCTCTGACATATGGGAAACATCGAAACAATGGCAAGCTGTTGATTTACGCGTGACGGTCGGGTGTCTTTATCGGTGTATGACCCAATATGCCTCCTAAGTCCTACCTTATCACTTCTATGTTTAATGAAATGGGCTTTGCTTATTAATTTCTTGTTCCGTATTTAAGTCTACTGTTCATAAATGATGTTTTGAACTTAATCCGATATAATGTTTTGTTGTATGTTATATGAGAGGCCAGTCTAGTAACTTGTGTGACATATGAGTTGAATAAAGAAAAAAGTCTGATTCATGAATGAAAAAAAGTAATATGATAATGAAAAAAGTTTTAGTTATCAATTATAAATTTCTAAATATTTCTTTGAAGATTTGTTTTTTTTAAAAAGCTTTTCCCCACTTCTTCATCTGCGCGCACACAGACGCGGGAAAACGTTTTGAGAGGCAGACTGTTTGATTTTCGGAAGACATTCCATTAAAAAAAGAAAAAAAAATCCTCCTCACCTCTTCTTGGGGAAGACATTGTCACTTTTTTCACACCTCTTCCCCCATATAAATAAAAACCCTAAAAACCATCAGACATTCTTTCCCTCCCAAGCCTCCTCTCCATCGGTTCTCTTCCCTTCACCTCCTCCTCGCCGCCGCTGCCTGACTTCCACCTCCTCCCTCGTCGTCGCCTCCCTCCTCCCTCTCCTCTCTCAGCCGCCTCCCTGCCCCTTCCTCCCTCTCAGCCACCGCCTCCTCCCTCCTCCCTCTTCCTCTCTCAGCCGCCTCCCTCCCCCCTCCTCCCCTCTCAGCCGACTTTCCTCCTCCTTCCTCTCCTCTCAGCCGACTTCCCTCCTCCCTCCTCCCCTCTTAGCCGCGTCCCTTCTCCCTCCTCCCCTCTCAGCCGCCTCCCCTCCTCCCCTCCTTCACCGCATCTGCTGTCTTCTCCTCCACCATGTTACAGAATATTTTAGTTGTTTGCAGATATTAAAAAACAAACAATCTTTTATTTGCAGATTGCAGACGTTTGGTCTACTTTTTATCTTTCAGATGTCTGCACATGTGATCCGCAGACTGCAGACATTTTGCTGCAGAAAAAACAAACAACATCTTTATATACGAGAAGGAGATTGAGAAATTGAAAAGAGTGATTGAATTCTATGGGATTGATTGTAGATGTGAAAGAGTTTGACTTAGTAGCCTACTGGTATGACCAGTAGTAACTGAAAAATCAATTGTAGTTACTATTAATGTTTTGATATAAATTAAATGTTTGATTATTAAGATGTAACTAATAATAAGAAAACTTATACCTCAAAAAATGTTACGAAAAATAAGTTGTCAACTATGGTATATAACTCTTTTTCTTACTGGCGAATAGACATGATATCTACTTTGTATGTATTATAATTTGTCTAGAAGATTTAAACTTATGTTTTTTCTATTTTGAGAAATACATCATTTTATTACCAGAATGTTCACCTGAGGACATGTCATATGTCTTTTATCCGATATCATAGTTTTGTTAATAAATATCAAACAAATTTAGTTAAAGTTAAGTAGACTTGAATTATCCTAATAACATTCAACGTCTTGAAAAAATTGCGAAATTCACGCCATAAATAGATAATGGTTCATTCTTTGACATTTTCTAGTGGCATTCTTTTTGTTAGTCAAATTCGACCAAACAGCTTACCTACATCTTTAGTTTGTTAAACCGAATAGAAAAGTAATAAACTATTAAAAAAGTTTGATTTGCAAATGTCAAAAGTGACAACTAATATGAATTACAAGTCTAGTGATTAAAATTCTATATATTTTTAAAAACTAATGTTGGTGTCTTTAATAATTTGATTTAACTTAAATTATAATATATAGTTTTTCAAAGAAACATAGACACAACTTTCTCAAGATCAGTTTTAAGTAACGGCAACCATTTTACCAACACACGTGGGTTCGAAACTAGCACATAGAGTTTTGAATTTTGCACATTAGTAAAAAAAATGTCTAATATGATGTCTTCATTTAAAAATCAATGTGTAATTATTCTAACATTAACAATAGGGCACGGAGTTAATAGTGTTAGGGGTATCGTTTGGTTTTTAATCGGGTTCCTCGGGTTTTTAGATGTAGGAAATCAACCCGACAACCAAACCAATTAAGTAATATTTAATCGGTTTTCGTGTTTATTTGGGTCGGATTAATCGGTTTTTGCATTTAGACTAAACCATTAAATTTTATAATTTTTGTTATCTCAAATGTTTGTGTAATCAGTATGTATGTGATCAAAATGTATGTATGAAATTTAGCATATGTTATCAATATAGAATTTGTTTATTATATTGACCCCAAAGTGTTCGCATATATACGTTCACTTATTATGCATATTCAAATGTTAAAAGATTTTATATTTTGATTATCAATTAAAGTTCACATAATAAAATTGAATCACAATAATAAATATAAATTTAGAAAATCATATTTTCAAATTTTATAAATGATAGCATAATACACACATATAAATACACACACACACATATATATATATGTGTGTATATATATATCTTAATTTTTTTTAAAACTAATATTCGGGTTAATCAGGTTGACCCGAATCTCACAAAATCAACCCAATACTGAACCATTTATAAAAATTGGGTTCGGTTTGATGTAATAATCGGGTTGGGTTGCTCGGGTTAGTCCTTAATCGGATTTGGGTTGATTTTGTTCGGGTTTAATATTTGGGTTTAGGTAAAAAAACACACCCCTAAACAGTGTCAAGATAAATGCTATTCAAGATTAGTTAATAATGTCAAGATAAATCTTTTTACTCTAATAAAATAGTAATTACGAGAGACACACGTCAGTATCACTTTCCAGCCAATCAAAATTGTCTTGTTTCTCTCTCCTATTAAATATTTACATTAATTACTAATAATATTATTTAATTATTTTTTAGAGTTAAAATAGTTTTTTAATAAATTAAGAAAGATATATTTAATTAATGTCACTTCTAAAGATAAAAATTTTTGAAATTAAGAAATTATCTAAGTCATCAAAAAATTTTAAAAATACGAAATATTTTAAAGTTGGTATTTTTAAAAAGTAAAACAGTTATAAAAAATAATTAATATTCAGAGTTATAATAATGAAAGTTTTAAAAATTGATATTTTTTGAAACGGTTTGTTTTGAAATAAAATATTCAATTTTTATTTTTGAAAAATAACAAAAATTAAAAACAAAAGTTTAAAAAGTTGATATCATTGTTTTATTGATTATAGTCCTTATTCATACGTCATTTTAATTATATGTTATTTTAGAATATTGTTTTATAATTAATAAATTTTCATTTTATTTAATTATTTATTTATTTAACCCGTGTAATACACAGTTAACTAAAAGGGTTATTGGATTTTATTAATCCCAACTTTTATTTATTGGCCGAGATTAATTTCAACTCATGAAATATTTACAAACACTTCAAACTTTAAGCTTATTTTACTATAACAATCTCTTACTAACTGAAAGTTAATCGTTTTAGTTTTTTGATGATGTGGAAAATGACTCAAAGTTGGCTCAAAGTTAATCCTTCTATTATCAGGTACGTCAATTTGAAACATTTACATCCTGAAACCCATCAATCTTCACTTGTTGATCTAAAACACTTGATTTGTTAGAGATAGATTCAGGTGATGGTTGAGGCTGGACAACTAAAACGAACCTGATGTGGTTGGGTATCGACGAAGTTGAAAAATGGCTCAAATTAGCCAAATTTCATTAAAAAAATTAACGGGGGTTAACTCTTAGTTAGTAAGAAATTATTGAAGGAAATTAAGCTCAAAGTTGGGAGTGTTTGTAAATATTTCTTAAGTTAGGATTAATCCCGGCAAAAAATAAAAGTTAAGATTACTAAAATCCAATAACTCTTACTAAATGTGTTATGCTTTGCCTATGTGACATTTAAACTTTATACATCGTGTATAACGATACTAGTAAATTCACTACTTGGTCTCTGTAATTAGTAAGACTTGAAAGGTGGAACACATTGGCAGTGTAATGTGTAAGACTTGAAAGGTGAATAACCCTAACCATAAAGAACGTAAAACCAAGATAAGTATAAATATGTGTGCATGGAATTGAGCTCATGGCATAAGTTTAGTAAAACATTCATATTGCTATATTAGCTCACTAGCATTTCATGCGGACGTTTGTTTTATTTAAATGATGTATCTTAGATGAAATCTCAGAAAATAGGTAAGTAAGTGTAAGCTTAGCTAGGCGGGCTTAATGTAAATATTTTGAGTTGTACAAAATTTGTTTTGATTGTAATAACAATAATGTTTTAGTAGAAAGTTTGTTAGTTCTTTTCTGTTGTCAAATTATCAATAGGCCACATAGTAGACCTCATCTTGGGTTGGGTGTGACGGATTGGATCTAAATCTGAGGTTTTAGTGACTTAGGTATTTATTAAGCTCAAAGATACTTATTAAGTCACTAATCATTTATTTATGTGTGGCATGATAAAATGAAATACAAATAAAAGAAAGAAGAACTTAATAATATTAATACATATCAAAACTTACCTAGCCTACTATCGAAGAACATAATAATATATTAATACATATCAGAACTTACCTAACCTACTATCACTTCCTGAAACCTATAATAATACGTTTGAGCAGATACAAAGTTATACAAATGTAATTTAACTTCAGGATATAATTAAACATATATTAGGAAATTACTTAAATAATATTTAAATACATAAGAATATAGTTAAATTTTTAGAACATAATAAATCTTATTTACATATTTAATATTTTATTTAACGACTTTGCTAATATACGAAAAGATCTTGCAAAAGAATATTCTGAAACTTATATAATTTAGCTGTCGGTGGCTTTTTTTATTTGATTTTGTATGATTGTAAATATTCAGATTTTTCCTTTAGTAAAGTATATTAAGAATATATAAATGGTAAATTTTATTCTGTATCATTACTTAAAATTAAATGAACAAAATCGATGTATTTAATAGAGAGAAATATCTGCTAGAATGAACTTACATGTGAGAAGAAAAAAACTCTCGACTTAAAGCTTAAAATGGTTGTTTCTTAACTATTATAAGCTTATGTGTGTTTGAAAGAAAAATTATTCTGTATTTAGCCATTGCTTATATATGAGGCACACTTATGAGATTAATCGGGTATGCCTGTTATTTTAATAAATATAACCGATGTGTATACCGTATCTATCGGTTACAAAAGGAAATTGTCCATATCGGGTCAGGTAACCAGGTATACTATCAAATTTCATACCCGTTTCATAACCATGAAATATATAAAAAGTGATTCCATAACGGTCTCATACCTGGTAACCAGACCTCCTAGCCATCACTGAAGTCTCGGGTATTCCCATCAGGTTTGGAGGTTTGGCTTAATCACTGCCATCCCTAAGACCGTGTCACAAGAAATGGTCGCCTCATTGACTCATGACCTTAGATTCGAATCACATGAACTAGTTCGAGTTTTTGTGAACCACACGACCTTAACTGTAATATAAAGTTTAATCGTAGCTAGAAGGTGCATTGACAATGCAAAATGCATAGTGTGTCATTAAAATATCATAATATTACATCTATGCCCATGTTTGGCAATGCAACTTATCAAACAACTTATAACTTATTAACTTTTAAAAGTTAATAAGTTAATTTTTATGTTTGGGTAATTAATAAGTCATTTTAAAAGTAACTTTTATAAAAGCTTAAAAGTTAAAATGAATAAGTTATTTCTTACTTACTTTAAGAAGGATTACCCTTTTGCCCCCCCCCCCCCCCCCCCCCAATCCCCATCTGCTTTCTCCTTAACGGCGCCCCTGCTCTGCTACGCTGTGCTCCAAGGATCTGCACCGGATATCCCTATCTGCTTTCTCCTGCGCCCCTGCTCTGCTATCTCTACTGTGCTCACCATCACCTTTAATGGCGATCCTCTTCCCCTGTGATGCCATCCCACCTGCGCCGCCATGACACCTGCGGCGCCATCGAATCAACCTGCGATGCCATAAACTCCACCCACCTCCCCATTAATCCTTCACCTACCAATTGCTACAATCGTCAATAAATTCGGTGATATTTCAGGAAATGTTGCGAAGAAAGACTGAAAGAAGATGTTATCGTTGATCTACACCTGATTTCTCAATCATCGTCGTTTGTTGCTACAGGTTTGACTTTCTCGATCATTACTTGTTGATTTCTGATTTCAATTGTTGTTTATTATTGATTTCTGATTTCAATCTGTAGTTAGTTAGCTCTTTGGAAAGTGAAAACCTTTTGTTTGCTTGGTCATATTTGTTATGCATAGGGTTTATTGTACTGCTGAAGCTTCTTTGAAAACAATGGTATGGCTCTTTGTTATGCAGAATTTTGCCTTCTTTGTTAGTCAAAATGTATATGGGAAAATGCCTATGTGTATTTGAGGGGCTCTGGCATTTGGATTTGTTATGTTGCTAGAACTGTGTGGTAATTCAAAATAGCCACTTTGTCATTATTAAAGCTTCAAAAATTCCCTTTTGCTGGTGTGTGTTATTTCTCAATTATCATTAGATACAAGTTATATATCGATCTTATTTGGTGTGATTTAAAGCTTTCTAAACTTGAGTTTATGATTGTTGATAGAAACAAGTAAAGGTTTATGGTTTTTAACACTTACCTCAATGGATTGTGAAACATCAACTAAAAGGAATAAATCAAATTTCTATGGGATGATGTTACGTACAAAGAGTTCATTGATTCATGCTTACTTGAACTTAGAAGAGGGAATAAACCCGGTACTCATTTTAATAAGCTTGAGTGGATAATATAGAAAAAACCATGTATTGAAAAAACTGGCAAAACCCTTGATAAAAAACAAATTAAAAACAAAGGGTAGTCATGAAAAAAGATGAATGTTGTTATTTTAACAATCTCATGGAGATGAATGTAGTATGACATTATCTTTTATAAATTATGTAAACGAATCTTATTTTATATATTTCGTAATATTTTTTCAATTTGCAAGAATGAAAAAAAGTATATAATAGAAAACAACATATTGACTTACAACAAGTAAATAAGCTATCCCAAATATTTTTTAAAAAACAGCTTATTGATTTTTACAAAATGTCTTTTTTGGTCATTTTACATTAATCCAAGCACTTTTTAGTTTATAAGTTAATCCAAACATTTTTTTAACTACTTTTCAAAAGTTATAAGTCAATAAATTCTTTTCCCTCAAAAGTCCTTTTAACAAAATAAGCAATCCCAACATGACCTATATCTAACGGTTACAGCCATGATATAACAACACATATAAGAAGTAACTCAAGAACATCTTTTTACTTTCATTATAAAAAAATTCAAATGGATTTAACTCTTAAGACATTTGCGTTCAGTCATATACACAAAGCTATTTAAAAAGGAGTGTGACCTACATAATTGAGTGATACACCAAGAAACTTAAATATTGAGTCTCCTCCTTTGATGACGACATTAGCTAAGATGATTGTCAGAGTTTCAGCGGTTCCTGTTAAGGACGAAAATGTTCCGTATGTTTTTGTCACAACTCTGATATTACTCTTTGCATGTGTTTTTTATGGGAAAATTTGCTTATATAAATTCTCTTATTTATTTGTTTTAATGATGTGTGACAAGTATACATACATTAGAATATAATATATTTGGAACAGAATATTTTACTAGAAATCGATTGTTTATACACTAAAAGTCAATAATTTTTTTCCCGCGCTATGCGGCGGGAATTTGTCGTTTTCGTTTGCGCTACACGCCGTGAGTGCGGAGGTTATCATCTCGCCTTGTCGAAGACCATACAACCGAATACTAAAATCGGTTCTAATAGTACTCATACCGGCAACGATGTTTTCCACGCACAATCATTTGGTTCGTCACGGTTACCGTAACGGTAACTACATTAGTTATATTCTACGATACTATAAAAAATCTCAAATTTAAATATCAATCCTTTTTAAAACAACTTGAGGGATGGTGAGTGATAATTGAATTAATTGAGGAGAGAATTTACCAAAAGAAACGAAGGTGAGGAGTTGACTTGTTAATGGTTAAAAAAAAGAAACTGCCCAAAAAAATATTAGTTATTAAAAAATATTTTACAAATTACCCAAAAAGAAGCCCAAAAAAATCAAGAACAGTTCGAAAAAAAGTCTTGTGACAAGTTGTACACTCCAAGAAAAAACGTCTCAAAAAAGCAAGGGACCGCCCAAAAAAGCAAATAACCACATAAAGAACCAAAGTGTCGTACCATACGCTGAATAAGATGTACTTTAGCTTCACAAATGAAGTTGGTGTATAATATAATTTAAATAACAACTTTTTCTATCGATACTCAATAACACATGATGTTAGAATAAGTTTATTTAGAGAAATTTATTTTTTATTTGTCATGACCCTGGCATCAATTTTGCAATTTACATAGTTAAAAGTTTAATATCTATGTTTTTTTTTATATATACCAAAAATATCATTTCACTCTGTTATTTTCCTCTTCATTCAATCCCATTAAAGTTTTTTTCATGTGAAATTATAATTTATATTATAATATATAATAATACAAAAGGTGATTAAGTGTAGTGTGGTGGGGGACCACTTGGGTTCAAATCTCACTCCCTTTTATTTAATGATTTTGTTTTTTTTTTTAAATATAATTTGCACATCGATTTAAACGCACTCGTGAACAAAAGTGAGGTTGTGACGATGCGCAACATTAACCCCTAGTTGATATAAAATAACAAAGTTACTACGTAAAACACACTACCAAATCTAACATTTTACTTGCGATTGAGATCAATCTAATGTCTTTTAGTAGCTAATAAGAAACTATGTAACCTTGCTCATAGCATGGGCGACTTTGGATGAGTCAGCACAGATATAGTAAAACACCACAATGTTTTAGCAAAGCAAGAGGTCATCCATAAGCACACCTTAATAGCGAGAAAACTAGCTACCATACATGAGTAGATAAGGGCTTGCACTAACTAGGTTTGTTTCGCTATAGAAGATCATCAAAGTACCTCTACTGGAATGAGTGCATAACATCACCACCAATGCCAAGTACCCGGTCCTTGAGAGCAAACTATGTACGTAAGCATCTAATCAAATATGTCATAAAGGTCAGAGAACTACATGCAATAATAGTTGTGAATACACACGTGATGAGGTGTTAGAGACACACTACACAAAACAAAAAATATCAGTGTAATGGACTTTTATAAAAACCATACTTTAGGAGCCTACTAAGTCATTTCCTTATTCATCAAGCAAACAAGGAGATGTAATGGGTCAACAAAGCTAAGAGGGTGTGACATATACAAAACCTTAGAAAGATCTCAATTAAAAAATGCATTATTGACATTATTAAACCGAATATACCATCGCCATGAAAAAAAACTGTGAGGACTGACCATATAGTGGTTGTTTTCACAATCAAATTAAAAATCTTTGAATCCACACCCTTTATTTTTTAAAATCTCTTGAAAACAAGCCAAGTTTTATATATGTTGAAGACCCATCTTGGGGTCGTTTGAGTGAGTGTTAACCGACTCATGATATTCGGGGTGTTATCACATCAGGATATCGTGATGAGGTCCAGTCCAACCCAACATCATGTCTTGCTATATTTTTGTTACTTCATTTAAAGGGTTGTTATCTATTTTATGCCTAACCCGAGCCGTGGGTGAATGAATGTGTTAATTATGCTTGGGCTATTGTCCTTTACCTTTTTTTATATTTTAATTTGGTTGTCATATGAGTCTGATTATACCACAATTAGGCCTGGCAAAACTGACCCACAAACTTAAATTTGGGTCCATATGGGTCTTTCCAATGATATGTTGGTCAGTTTGGGTGTGTGAAAGTTTTAGAACAAGTCAGATGGGTTGAATAAAAACAAGAAATTCTAATACGGGTCAAAATGGGGTTTTCTATTTAAAATTGAAAGGGTTGGAATTGGCACTAAGTTATCCAATTATTACTTAATAGCCTAACACTCTATCGTTCTTGAAAACTTCAACCTCGATATGAGCTTTAGACCCATGTTTGTTTTTTAATCAAAGACACAAATTTTAAAACTTCAAACTTCATTGTTCGTTGGCGTTCTCGTCTAACGTAGTGGTCAGCGCCTTCAACTACTGCCCCTGATTTTGGAGCAAGAGATGGCCTTTGTGGTTTTGAGAGATTAGAGAAATTTTAAAATGAAGATATTAACAACGTAACACACATTGACCAATATACACAGATCTGTAAGCATCTAAGATTTGGTAAAATTGTTCAGGAGGTTACGGTGGATGAGCAGCGGTGGTGGAAGGAGCGGTGGAGGAAGGGTGGTGGTGGAGCGGCGGTGGACGGGCAACGGTGGAGGAAGGACGGCGGTGGAGGAGCGGCGATGGACGGGCAGTGGTGGAGGAGTTGCAATTAAGGAGCGAGGGTGGACGAGCATCGATGGAGGGTGGTCCGGAAATACTTGATGCATAGGAGCCATTTGGGTTAGTTTTTGGTTAGGAGCTACAATTAAGGGATGCATGAAGAGGCTCATGTGAGATGGATTCATGCAACTGGGTGTACATAGATTCCATTTGTTTGTTCATATGAATAATCTTATTTAATTTGAAATCATGTTTGTTGGAAACAACTACTAATGAGACATATGGTAAATTTTAGAATCAACCCATCCTGACCCGACCCATTTTAACCCGAACCTATCTTGACCCAAACCATTCTTATCTTTTTTTTATAATTATCCATCCTAACTTCAACCCATTTTAACCTAACCCCATCCTGACAGCCACCAACCCAATCCAATCCGCCCATTTGCCACCTCTACCACTTACATGATAGTAGCTAAACACTTGTAATTTGTTCAATTTAAGGTTTACCTGTAACTTATACTAAGTGATTTACGTGGATGGTGCAATTTGATGTGGCGCAATTTCGTAGATGACTCCCTTTCTCAATACTCACAATAAGAGAAACACTTGTATCCGATCTAACAATTAACATGGTAACATTAAATTCGACGGGTCCATTGGATACGTGGTTTATTCACCAACCACATCCAAAACGTACGTTGTCACCAAATGGTTGTGATCCTTTTATGTTTTATTATATGACTAAAATAATTTTTTTTAGCACAAGTTACACCATCAAATGCACATGATACAAACTTAAACATTTAAAAACAAGATTTGAATTCAAGATAATATTTTGAAACATCATAACATGTTT
Organism: Flaveria sonorensis; assembly: GCA_025506505.1. Taxonomy (NCBI): domain Eukaryota; kingdom Viridiplantae; phylum Streptophyta; class Magnoliopsida; order Asterales; family Asteraceae; genus Flaveria; species Flaveria sonorensis. Next base: position 1,472 of record JACCIY010000801.1, on the reverse strand, counting down.
CTAGTATGTTTCGGTTTTTGTTAGTTGTAGATAAAATTAATCTATTTGTAGCAGAACTTATATTACGTGTATCATCCTCTTAGGTTGACACCCAACAAACATCTTACTCTTGACTAGTTTAATTAATTTAAAAAAATTTGATTGAAGGTTTAGATTTAGATTCCAATTTTACATAATGCCTTTTAAAATTCCTCTAAATCAACCTACCTTTGAATTAAATATATTCATGATCGTTCAATGTAGAACAGTTTTTTTTATTTAATTAAACGGAAAAATATGAATACTTGTTGCTTCATTTACGTTCATTTTATTTGTTTATTTTCATTCTTTTGTTTATATTGTTCATATATTCATTTTATATTTATATTTTTATTTATCAGTTAAACTCGTTTATTTCACCAAACTAATTATAAGAATAATTCTTTGCGCATTCAAAACTGGATCTAAACATATCTTCACTAAAATATTGAAGAATCAGAGAAGTGATCTGTCACTAAATGATTATGTACCTTTTCATAATATCTTCTTATATAAGTTCTTGAACATACGGCATCTTGTAGGGTTGTTTAAAGTCGGATATTCGAATTTCGGATATCCGAAATTTCGGATAGTAGAAATCACTATCCGTATCCGTATCCCGTATCCGAAAGTTCGGATATCCGAAATTTCGGATACGGATTCGGATAGTGATTCGGATATCCGAAATTCATTTTTTATTATTTTTATTTTTTTATTTGTTTTATAATATTAGACATACGCTATTATAAAAATATATAAAAAACCAACTCATATCATAAAAGTCTCAATATACACTAAAAAATTTCAATATAAAGTAAATATGTCTCAAATTAAAAAATAAAAAAAAATATTTTTAGTTTTCGGAAATCGGATATCCGAACATCCGAAACTTTTGAAAATCACTATCCGAATCCGAATCCGAATTTTCGGATATCCGAATTTCGGATATCCGAATTTTCGGATATCCGTAAATTCGGATATTTCGGATTCGGATTTTCGGATCGGATTCTCGGATTCGGATATTTTTGAACACCCCTAGCATCTTGAACTTAAGAATTTAACAAGGTAATAGCAATTACAACGAGAAACGAAAAGTTACTCATGTTCACGTAGATAAATCAACGGAAGTTGATGACGAGGAGGAACTCTGATGAAAAATGAGGGATGGATATCATATTGGTGCGAAAAATGGCTAGCTAGAATATGGGAGTGAATAATTGAAATTGATGTGAAAATAATAAGTTGAAAGTTGATGTTATAAGATCTAGAGTTAAATTTCTTTACTTTCCAACGACTATGTAATGTTGACGTTCACAAATGCTCGATTTTCACGGGACCTCTCCGGTTAGTAAAAGCTGTTGGGCTCATAATTTGTTAGAAGCAGAACTGCAGAAGTGTTTGTGCCTGGATCGATTGGGCCACACCTCAACACCCCCAAACCGCCCCCACCCCCC